>JAODAL010003631.1:0-170154 GCA_025379985.1 Phyllomedusa bahiana
CCGCCCCCCCCCTTTTTTCAAGCCGTAACTGCGGGCGGAATCCGTCCCCGCAATTACGGCTTGAATAAGCCGTGTGAACATTGCCTTAGGGGAACATGTATGAAAACTGTCTTGGTCTAAGACTTTCTTTGTTGCCCATAGCAACTAGAGTTCCCCTTACATCTCATCTAGTGCTCTGAACGAATGAAACAGCTGCTCTGGTAGGTTGCTATGGGCAACAAAGAAAGTCTTAGCCCAAGGGCATTTTTTATACTTTCCCCCCTAAGGGAGTTACAGAAACAGTGAAACTGGGAGCACTGGGGAGGTAGTGTTAATTGTTGGCCATTCTAGTCTGAAATCATCTATTGACAGGAATGTAAAATCATGTTAATGCCTTCCTAGAAGTTTAGCAGCATCAAACTGCAACTATAAAAAGAATGGTCTATCACGGTCATAGAGCCAGAAGGGTTTTGCCAAGCGAATGAAGTTGAGAAGGAAATAAGATACAGCTTCTGGAATAGAAACATGATGCATGGATCATATGTGCAACAAAAGCTTCAAGGGGCTATAGTTACTGATGTGTGCAACAAAAGAAGCAGGGCCCAGCTACTACCTGAAGTGGAGCAGTACACTATACATATAGAAGTTGAGTGTACAAGAGGTAGCTTAGTGTTTCTATACTGTATTTTTTAATATTTATATATTATATAAAATTTATATATATATTATTTTATATATATATCTATATTAAATTTTCCCCCTATATAAAACCATAAAATAACAAAAAAACCACACACACCTCCCACCAAGTCCTCTTGTCAGTCTGTTTTTACAGAGGCCTTGGTTTTTTTCCCCCTTATGCCTGTGTTTGTAATTTTGTGTAAATTTGGCAATTGTGCATTCTTATTAATGCACTCCTTCTAGAAAAGTATGAAGTAGTGATCCAACTGATGGTGGTAGTGGGGGGAAGTCATGCAGTTTTATCTATTTAATGAAGAAACTAAATTTCAGTCAATATATGGGGATGCAATCCCCCGTGCGAAGGGACCAATGTGAAATCATAACCCTCTTGTATAGCCCTTTGGGAAAAAAACGCATCATTAAATTAAAAAAAATTTCGTTTTAGAAAAGGGTTAAGGGACGCAAACCAGTTGTAAGAAAGATTTTGTAATTAATTCACGGGAAACACAAGTGTGAGGGTGTGTTCACACGGTTTATTTTGTTGCGTATTCCGTCACGTATTGCGCTTTATACGCGGTGAAATGCGCGCCGCTCTCAGAGAGCTATGGATTACGCGTCATCTCCCCGCGCGTACAAGACGATCATATTGTACGCGCGGTGGGTTGACATGTCAATTGTTCGCAGCACGTAAATGCATGTCCCCGGCCGGCCCCCTGTGCTTTAGATCATCTTTAGAGAGGATCTGGGACATCCTCTATATTGTGTGGTTCTTCTATTATTCCTGCTAGAAGTGTAGTACTAAATAGTTAGCATGTGCAGCGACACACCCTTTTGACAACTACAATGGGAACTTGTAGTTGACTACTGAATAATACATATCTAAAAGGAATAACACAGAAACAACACGGCACAGAGAGGTAAAAGAAAAAACATTCCAAAATGATTTCTTGGAGAACACAAGTATTTAGTAGACCTGTCGAGAGATGTCACCGGTCCTCAACGCATTTGGATGTTCCTGAACATCCAAATGCCATTAAGGGTGTATGGTGCGTTCTCATACGCTGTGCCTGCTTCATACGCGACGGCTATTCACTACAGTTGGCAACTGCTGCAAACAGCAAGCCCCGATCCCTGTTAACACTTAGACGTGTCGACATCTATGAAGGAAAAGCAGTGCTAAGAATAGTTCAATCACCAGGTCATAGGGAGGTAAAAGACATTACTATCTATATAGAAAGACAAAAAATGACGCTCATGGAGATCTGGGTAGCAAGATCTGCATCAATCTTCAGCACTGTGCACGGAGAAATGACATCCGGCTGTAGAGGTCCCACAGGTGCAAATACAAAGTAGATTGTTTCCAGCACTCGTGCTCCAGTCGTTTATGTATAAAATAGAATGCACTTTTATTGAAGATCACATTAAAACGACTAAGAGCAATGTGTTATGCTCGAAACGCGTAAACTATATAGCGTCTCTGATTTTATATCATGTTTTAATGTGATCTTCAATAAAAGTGCGTTTTATTTTATACATAAACGACTGGAGCACGAGTGCTGGAAACAATCTACTCTGTATTTGCACAAAGACATTACTGGTTGTAGAAAATGGCGCTGCAGCAAAATTAAAAAAAATAGAATATGTTTGAATTTTCTTTACGGTACTATAACATTACAAAAAACCCTACATATTTGGTATTGCTGGAGTCGTATCAACCTGTAGAATACAGCTAATACATCATGGATACCGAAGAGTGAACACCTTTAAAAAATAATTCCCTCAAACATTGCACAAATAGGTTTTTGTTTCATATTTTGCCCCACTTAGAATTTTTTTGCGGATTCCCCTATACATTATTATTATTATTATTATTTATTTTAAAGCGCCATTGATTCCAGGGCGCTGTACATTCGAGGGGGTTACATACATTACATAAGTCAAACGAGTACAGTGATAAGGGATAATGACAATTGGCACGACAGGGGGAGAGAGGACCCTACCCGCGAGGGCTTACAATCTACAAGGAGGGGGAAAGAGACATGAGGTGAGGGGCAGACATGTATGTGGAGGGTGTAGTGACAGCAGGGTTATTGTAGGTTATAGGCAAGCATGAAGAAATGGGTTTTCAGGTTGCTTTTGAAGCTGGTGAAATTGGAGGAAAGTCTGATGTGTTGGGGCAGTGAGTTTCAGAGTGTGGGTGAAGCACGTGAGAAGTCTTGGAGACTGTTGTGTGAGGAGCTGATAAGGGGAGAGCAGAGAAGAAGGTCCTGTGAGGAGCGGAGAGTGCGTGAGGGAGATATTTTGAAATTAGGGCAGAGATGTATGGAGGTGAGAAGTCATGGAGAGCCTTGTAGGTCATGGTTAGTAGCTTGAAATGAATTCGCTGGGCAATGGGAAGCCAGTGAAGGGATTGGCAGAGGGGAGAGGTGGATAAGACGGGCAGCAGAGTTAAGGATGGATTGGAGGGGAGAGAGGGTGCTAGCTGGGAGGCCACTGAGAAGGATGTTGCAGTAGTCTAGGCGGGAGATGACAAGGGCATGGACCAGCATTTTTGTAGTGTCATAGTTGAGGAATGAGCGGATGCGAGAGATGTTTTTCAGGTGGAGGCGGCAGGCAGAGGTGAGGGTTTGAATGTGTGGATAGAAAGATAGAGCAGAGTCTAGGATTACCCAAAGGCAGCAGAATTGCGGGACCGGTGAGAGTGTAGAGCCGTTGACTGTAATCGAGAGATCAGGGGCAGGGGTAGAGTTGGATGGTGGAAAGATGATGAGTTCTGTTTGCTCCACATTTAGTTTTAGGAGACGTGATGAGAAGGAGGAAATGGACGACAGACAGTCAGGGATCCGGGAGAGTAGAGAAGTGACATCTGGGCCGAAGATGTAGAGTTGAGTATCATCAGCATACAGGTGGTAATGAAAGCCATGTGAGGCTATGAGCTGACCGAGGCCAAGGGTGTAGATAGAGAAGAGTAGTGGGCCCAGGACTGACCCTTGGGGGATACCGACAGAGAGGCCGGGAGGAGGAGGTGGAGCGAGAATGAGAGACGCTGAAAGTCCTATCAGTGAGTACGAGGAGATCCAGGAAAGAGCCAAGTCTGTGATGCCGAGGGAGGAGAGGATTTGTAGCAGGAGGGAATGGTCGACAGTGTCAAGGCAGAGGACAGGTCTAAGAGGAGGAGCACAGAGTAGGCATGAGGCTTTAGCAGTTACTAGGTCATTATGTGACTTTGGTAGTAGGCGGTTTCGGTAGAGTGGTGGGGGTCGAAAACAGATTGTAGTGGGTCAAGAGAGAGTTGGAGGAGAGGTGGGAGGACAGCTGAAGATAGACGTGTGCTCGAGGAGTTTGGAAGCAAAAGGGAGCAGTGAGATGGGGCGATAGCTGGACAGAGAAGAGGGGTCAAGGGTTGTTTTTTTTAGGATTGGAGTGATAGTAGCATGTTAAAAGGCAGAAGGGAAGATGCCAGAGGTTAGTGATAGGTTGAAGAGATGGGTGAGGTCTGGGATGAGGTGGGATGGCAGTGGGTCAAGACTACAGGTAGTGAGGTTGGATTTAAACAGTAAGGAGGAGAGCTTGTCATGAGTGACTGTGGGGAAGCAAGTTAAAGGGGAAGAGCAGGTTGCAAGGGTAGGGGAGGGTGGTGGGGACTGCGGTCTGAAGCTTTCTCTGATGAGATTATCTTCTGGAGGAAGTGAATGGCAAAGTCATCTGCTTAAAGGAGGGATGGGGAGGAGGTGTTGGTGGACGGAGAAGAGAGTTGAAGGTTTTGAATAATTGTCTGGGGTTGTGGGACAGGGAGGATATGAGAAGTGTGAAATAGTCCCTGTTGGCTGAGGCGAGTGCGGACTTAAGTGTCTGCAGTGAGTGTTTGTATAAGGCAAAGTCATCAATGGAGTGAGTTTTCTTCCAGCGGCGTTCAGCAGCTCTGGAAGCACGCCTCAGCTGTTTGGTAGAGTCTGTGTGCCAGGGTTGTCTGTTGATTTTGCGGGTTCTGTTGTGTGTGAGAGGAGCGACTGAGTCAAGGGCGGTGATGATTGTATGGTTGTAGAAAGTGGTGGCTGCGTCTGGGTCATTGAATGAGGAGATAGTGGAAAGAGGTGCAAGAGAGTCAGAGAGTGTGTGAGAGGTTTGAGGTTTTGTAGAATTCCTGCGGGGTCGTACTGGATATGAGACAGGAGGAGCAGGTGGAGGAGGAGATAGTGGTGAAGGTAAGCAGGTTGTGGTCGGATATAGGGTGTGGAGAGTTAGAGATGTCAGATAGGGGGCAGAGGCGGGTGAAGATGAGGTCCAGTGTGTGTCCATCTTTGTGAGTGGCTCCTGAGGTCCACTGGGAGAGGTTGAAGGAGGAGCAGAGTGAAAGGAGTTTGTTGGAAGCAGAGTGGGGGTGTCGATTGGGATGTTGAAGTCTCCCATGATGATAGTGGGGATGTCAGTGGAAAGAAAGTGGAGAAACCAGGAAGCAAAGTGGTCAAGAAAGGCAGTGGCAGGGCTTGGCGGTTGGTAGACAACAGCCACTTTGAGGTCGGAGCGGGCGTAGATGCGGACAGAGTGCACTTCAAAGGAGAAGAGCGTGAGGGAAGGCAGAGGTGGAGCGGGGACAAAGGAGCAGGTGTCAGACAGGAGGAGGCTGACACCTCCACCATGCTTGTTACCAGGGCGAGGAGTGTAGGTAAGTTGGAGGCCGCTAAAAGAGTGCGGCAGGGGAGACTGTGTCAGAGGGGGTCAGCCAGGTTTCAGTCAGACCAAGGAAGAGTAAGTTGCGTGAGATGAACAAGTCATTTATGTATGAGAGTTTATTACATACAGACAGCGCATTCCAGATAGCTACAAGGAGAGGGGTGGGGCGAGCACCGGTCAGAGGATGTGTAGCTGGTTGAAGGGATTAGCGGAATTAGAAGTGTGGAGTATGTTCGAGGAGGCAGAGACTATGGTGGGAATGTGCTGGGGGGCCCTGGGTTGGGGGATATGTCCCCGGAAGCCAGAGGAGCAGCGAGAGGGGGTGAGTAGGTGGCAGCAGGATAGACTGTAGTTGGGAAAGGGTTTGTTTGGTGCGGAGGGCATAAACAGTGAGGAAGAGGTTGGTAGGGGCAGACAGGTGTGAGGGTAGAATGCAGGGGGAGATATAGAGTTCATTGTCCAGCCAAGGAGTTTTGGGATAAGCAGTAAGTGTGAGGAGAGTGGAGATAGCGATGATGAGGGAAAAGAAGAGCATAGTGTTAGATCACAGTTGATGGAGGCGCTCTCTGGCTGGGACGGTTGATGGAGGCGCTCTCTGGCTGGGACGGTTGATGGAGGCGCTCTCTGGCTGGACAGATGATGGAGGCGCTCTCTGGCTGGGACAGATGATGGAGGCGCTCTCTGGCTGGGACAGATGATGGAGGCGCTCTCTGGCTGGGACAGATGATGGAGGCGCTCTCTGGCTGGGACAGATGATGGAGGCGCTCTCTGGCTGGGACAGATGATGGAGGCGCTCTCTGGCTGGGACAGATGATGGAGGCGCTCTCTGGCTGGGACAGATGATGGAGGCGCTCTCTGGCTGGGACAGATGATGGAGGCGCTCTCTGGCTGGGACAGTTGATGATGAAGGCGCTCTCTGGCTGGGACAGTTGATGATGAATTACACCATTAGAAAGTACATCTTGTTCTGCAAAATAAATTTGTCTAGGTAGGTGGGGGGAAAAAAAAAAAAGGTATGGAGATAGGGAGGAAAAAAACGAAAAACAAAAATCCGAAAAAGGCTGCAACCTGAAGGGATTAACGGGGTTGTGCGAGCATATACTCCTAGGTAATCGATTAGTGGAGTGGAAAGACTCAGCTACATGCTGGGTAGTTGGGTTCTCCTGGCATGCGTTAGATGCTAAGCAAGTATCATGCACCGGTATCATTACAGAGGGTAGGATCCATATATGATACACGCTGGGTGTTGGACATGGTTTCAGACTTCCCTGATTGAGATGACGCATTTTTAATCAATCCATTTTGTGCCCCACGTCATAGCCAATTCGTTGCTCCTAGACCATTTGCAAACACAGCTTTGAGCAGGAGACTGGAATAACACCTATCCAAGAGGTTAAAGGACACACTGCATAACAACCTTACTTAAAAGGTGCTGCTGTTTCTATAGAAACCGGTCCCCCAAGACTGCTGTTCAGTTGAACACTGAATAGCCCTGTGCTGATAGCAGATAACTCATACCTTTCATCATCCGATACATCACGTGGGTTCTGCACTGTAATTTTGGAGGTGGCAACTGACTCCATCTAGGCTCATGCACTTCATCCATCTGTCCAAGGTGGTTTTTAATTTGAGCAGAATAGAAGAAGGATGCAACCTATAATGAGTTAACTTAATATGGCAGTAATGCAATCTACAAATGTTCAAAAATTCCCGGTGCTGTGGAGTCAGTAAACCAAAGCTCCAACACTTCAATTTCCCCAACTCCGACTCCCTCATACATGGCGCATGTTTAAGTGATAATTTTACTGTAGTAAATTGCTAACATCAGGCTTTTATTACTTTATAATACAATAATCAAGCTATTTAGGTAGAACATACTCTGACAAGTAAAATGGTAACAATGTTTTGAACTTCTGACTTTCAGGCTCCATATCTTACCACCCACTACAGCTTTGAACATGAGACTACCATCATTTTATAAACAATCATCTTAACCATCTTACTCATAAATTTCATTTGCAAGTATTTAGCATCTGCTTAGTTCTGAAGATTCTTGTCATGTAACTGCATTGTTACCGTTTTGCTCCTAAAAATAAAAATAAAAATTTTTTTGATTTTGTTAGTATTTGCTAAATCCACCTTGGGCTTTCCACACTGCCTGAATCCTTCTGGGCTCTGGATACAGCTTTTTCTCTCTCTCTTCATTGTCATTGAACCATTTCTTCTCCAACCTTGATGTCTGCTTCAGGTCTTTGTCCTGTTGGAACACTATGTTGTCCTTTTCATACCCATAGTACTCAAGAATATGAAGTAACTTATCTTGTAGGGATACTCACATATAGCTCAGCATTGAGGTCACCATCCATCCTGGTCAAGTATCGAGCATCTTTGGCTGTGAAACATCCCCAAATCCTCAGGCTTCTTCCACCAAACCTCACAGTTCTTCCAGCTTCTCCATCCATTAGTCTCCTTTCCCTTGATTCATCCAAACCCATTTGCACCCATCAGAGCCCGGTCTATTGACTTTCATCTCATCGATCCAAATCACCCATTTCCAATCTTCCATTTCTCGTACATTTTTGCAAACTCGAGCCAACTCTTCTTATGATGAGATTAAAGTTGAGGCTTCCTCACCTTTTTTCGGGCCATCATTTCAGACCTGTGTAATGCGTGTTGCATGGATGTCTGTGATCTCACTCTTACGAAGCCTACGAGCCGCCTCCATTGCCGTGTCTGTCGTGTTAGAACTGATAGACCTTGTGATGAGCCGAATCGTTGACTCTTTCGAATGGATGAACAGTCATTTCATATTCTTCCAGCGGTCATGGCCTCACATGATGCAGTTTGGCAATTTTCTTGGCCGAGAGACCACGATCAATGAGCTGGATGATGCGGTTTCTCTTTTCTTGGGAAATCATCTTCATGGCTGCCTGAACCAGTGACCTTTCACTTGGGAATCAGCCTAATAACCTGTTTTCATATTCCCTAATAGCTCAGTGTGTTGTCATTTGTAGTACACAAGAAGAAAAAGATTGTCCCCACCACTGAGGGCAAAACCGTAACAATGCAGTTACATATCTTTCTCCTGCAACTATTTAGCATATGCTTAGTTCTAAAGATTATTGTCTTGCAAGAAATAGCCAAGATGATTGTCTATAAAATGATGGTAGTCTCATGTTCAAAGCAGTAGTCGATAGTGAGATATACAGCCTGAAAGTCACAAGTTCAAAACATTGTTACCATTAGCCCTATTATTTTGAGCGAGTTGTTCAAATGTATTGGAGATGCTCTTTTTTTTCCCATAATAAAACATGCAATATCGTCAATGGGGCTTTCCCAGACACAGATATGCTGTGCATTGTGGTGGAAGAGGCGTAGTGTATGACAGTAGCAACAAAATGGATGAGTCTATCCACACACTGTAAAAACTATATTTACAATACCTGAATATATGGGCAGTCCCTGACTTACAACGACGTAGCTCAGAGTGCTAACATCACAACTGCATCATGCCCATAATCACCTTGGAACGTAGCAAGCCTTATTCTGCCCACTGCGTCTTCCGGCCGGCACAGCAGCTCTTTGGTCAGTTCTTACTGCTCCCGGTGCCCACCACCTGTCCTGACTGCCTCCAATTTAAAGTGCTTTACTATATCAGCATCTAGACATTTAGTACATGTGTTACATGCAGGCATTTGTAGTTGTGGTACCACACACATATTTATTGTATGGGTGCCGATTTAACATGTTGCTGTGGCATGCTGGCACTTGAAGTGCAATGTAGCTCCATGTTCCACAGCAGCGAGTATCTGTGGAACTACAAGTGCCAGCATTTCACAGAAACATGAGACACAGAAAGTTACGTGAAATCTTCTAAACAGGGGTATGGACAGGGCAAAAAGGAATGTGAAAACCATTCCCTGCACTATCCAAAATAAAAAAAATGTTTTGTGCTGGAGTTACATTTAATAAATGTAGCTGTTCCACTTACATACAAATTTAACTTAAGGCACGTCCTGGCAAAACCCCTTTATCTGCTAAGAAGCCAAAGCAATGCTGAGCTGAGCGAGAGACACAGCCAGAGCACAGAGCCATGCATAAGGGATCATGTGAAATGTTCACTCAAATAATCAAACTACAACTAGTGGATTCTGTATACAAATGACTACACCTTTCTCCTCAGCCTCTTGAAAGCTCCTTCATGTTCCCTGTCATCAGATAAAGCAGGGATCTACTCAGATAATCACACTACAACTAGTGGATTCTGTATACAAAAGACAACATATTTCTACCCGGTGCCCTGAAAGCTTCTTCAGCTCCCTCTCATCAGATAAGAAGTGTGCTCTGTGCAAGCCCGGCCAGCAGCTCTTGTCACTCTGCCTGGTCCCAGCTCTCGTCACTCTGCCTGGTCGTATCTAATGCAAGCTTTTAAGTAACTAAGGGCAGGTAAGGCAGCCTGTAGCTCTCTCAGGCTGCAATTTTTGTAATCACATATATTTAGAAAAGTGATTAAATACCCATTTTGGAGGATCCCACGTCAACATTACATCGTGGCAAAACCCCTTTAAGAACAAACCTATAGTCCCTATCCCGTTTGTAACCCGGGGACTGCCTGTATTACAGATTTGTAATGCAGTTTGCGTCCTGCCATGTAATGACATTCTATAGGCTCCAATTCAAGACATAATCAGCAGCGAAACAGAATCAATAGGGTAGATTCATATGCTTTGTGTTGTGGATATTTTCCGTGTTTTTGGCAGATTTTGTAGGTCTTTGGCTTATATGCCAAATGCAGCATGCTCTTGGTATGGCATTCTTGTTCTAGTGTTTTCCAATATGTTCCGTTATAGAACAATGCTGGTTAGAATGGTCTGACATTACTGTGTAAACGCGGTCTTAAAAGCATTTTTATAATGCAAGTCAGCTTTGATCAAGCAGCAGTTTTCTGGACATTCGAAGTGCGGCAACCTAATGCATCTGTAAATAATTCAGTGGCCAATTACAACAACTAAACACAACACATAGCAGAAAGGAACTGAAGGGAAGTTTATACATTCTGTCAAGTAAGTATACACCAAGTGAAAGTAAGGCCTCAATTACACTGCACTTGTTTTTGGTCGGATTTTTAACCAGATTCAGTATTTAGAATCCACAAAAATCTGACTGTAACCAGTGTCCATAGACCTCAACAGAAAATCAGAGCTGTAGTTTACACAGCTTAGATTTTCTATTGTCGGATTTCAAAACCGCTGGCTCATTGAACGTGTTCTATAATCCTTCATATTACAGCATTTTCTAGTCCAGTTCAATGTATTAATGCCGGACGATAACCGACAGCGGTACGGCAATGTTAAAATACCGTAGGATTTCCTACCCCATTGTACCATTGCCTAAAGCTATGCCTATACAGTGTATACACTGTAGATTTTCTGCAGCAGATTCATGTGTGAAAAATCTGAAGGGCAATACACTGGCTGCAAAGGAAATGAGGTCTAAGAAACCTCAAAATCTTATTGTTTGCTGCAGAAAACATTCTGTCCGAAGTCAGCACAACCAGCGGCGCAGATTTTAAATATGCAACATGTCAATCTAGGTTGTATAAACATCAAGGATCTGTTGCAGAAATTCCTCAATGAATTGGAGACTGCTTGTAAAGAGAAGACTGGGGGGCCAGAGAGTGCTATGGGAGTGTCAGGGAATGTGAACATAGTGGTTTCTTTTTCTGCACAGAACTTAGTGAGCAGTGCAGGTTTTAGAATTTGCAGCATCTTGGATTGCTGTGGATTTTTACTGCACATTTCATCATCTTAATGTAGTGGGATGAAATCTGTAGTGGATATTTCCCCTTCCATGTGGATATATCTGTAATTTGGCAAAAAATGTAAGGGGGAGTTCACGTGGCGTATTACAGCATGCTTTATTGTGCGCCGTAAACATTGTGCATTTGTGCTTAACAATTATGTGCTTGCAAACGCGTAATTTCAAAGTTAATATGTCACGTAATGGTCCGAGGCAGTTTCTTGCCTCCTATACTTAAAGGGGTTATCCAGGAGTTTAATGATTTCATTGAACACCATAAACAGCATTTATATGCACAAGTAAAGATATTCCACTACCTTCATGTGCTTTTCTTTTGCCACTTTATTCATCTATGACAAGATCAGTGAAACTTCCTGTTTGTAGGAGGGTCAGTAGTTTTCCAGCAGCTCTTTCCTACAAGTCCCAGGATCCATTGCAGTTACAATCCAAGTCTTCCCTGCATCCACCGCCTAATCCTCTTAGCACTGTCCAGCCTTGCCCTATACACCCTTACATCATCATCATTTTCAGACATGTAAACCTCATGCCCCCTGCATCTCTGCTCCACTTCAATCCCTGGTTTCCAGCAGCAGGCTGAGTGTTACCGTGTTTTTCCAAAACTAAGACAGGGTCTTATATTACTTTCATTTCCAAAAAAAGGACTAGGACTTATTTTTGGGGGGAGGGCTTTTTTTTTTTTTTTTACACAACGTGGGCAGACACTGCATCTTGGGACATTTAGGGCCACATGTATAAAAACGATTGAGGTCTAAAACTCACTTTTTACCCATAGCAATCAGTCAGAGCAACCGTCTCATTTTTCCAGAGCACTATATGAAAGGAAAGGGGTGCTCTGATTGGTCGCTAAGGGCAACAAAGTGAGTTCTAGACCTAGACAGTTTTCATACATAGGGCCCTTAGTTCCTTGGCAGCTGCTGTGGAACTACAAGTACCAGCGTGTATATACACACACATACACCCCATGGTTTTTGACCATAAGGTATGTACTGTGTGAGTTTATGCGTGTGTATACATATATATATACACACACAGTATACTCTCATGAAATTGTGAATGTCCTCCAGCTCCTTCTTGTAAAAATTCTATACTTTATTTATATAGTTTAAAATTCCATGACAAAAGTCTGTAAACAGCCTTTTTTTATTTTACGCGTTTGGGGGTTATGCACCCTTACTCATGTCAAAATAACATACATTTAAATTATAAATTTAAATATCCATGACAGGAAGTTAAATTGGCTAACACGTAATATGGCAAAAAAAAAAAAAAAAAAAAAAGGTCTGTTAAGAACAAAAAAGACAAGCAATGATTAATAATGATAATAATGATACAAAAGATAGTTTCTATAATTCAAGCCAAATGGTACTGTGGCATTTAATTTAAAAATCCAAAAAGCTTCTCGTTTCAAAAGCAATTGTTTTTAGATTACCCCCTCTAGAATTGTTTTACTTTTTCTATACCAAAGAAAAAGAAAGATGAAATATCCCATTGTGTGCAGTGAGAAAATGTCTAGATGCTCCAGATATATTTAAATGTCCCGTGTTTCTAATATGTTGAAGGTGTTCATAAATTCTTTTTTCAACCCTGTCTAATTGTATTTTCCTACATAAATAAGGTCACATTCTTTACACTGGATAGCTTTAAACTACAAGCCTCAGTATTACAGTTGATAAAAGTATCAATTTTATAACAGGGTTCACCTTGTCTAGCAGAGAAAATCAGTTACATTACCCGTGTACTGGGGACAAGTTCCCAAAGTAAACCTTACACCTAAGTTACCTTTCATTGAAAGCCATGTATTAGTTACATTTGTATCCTCAAAAAAGATTCGGGGGCAACATTGTGGCAAGGGATCGCCTCTTTAGGGATGTTTTTATCCCTTGTTCAATGATTTCTGAAGTTAACATCATCTTGGCATTAAGATAGGTAGATTTTTTTGGTACTAATTTAATTATCTTGTTTATATTGGTTACTATAAGGTGTAACAAACGTCAAAGGAAAGGGTCCTTAATATAATTTTTGGGGATCCTCTTTTCCCTTAGTAATTGGTTTCTATCTTCGTCTGACACTAAACTCTTTGCTCTATCTATGCTCCATCTTGGATAGTTTCTTCTTTTAAAAAGTTGCCCCTATAATATCATTTTGCGTTTTTCAGAACATCCCAAATCTGAAAAGAGACGTTTAGCATGGGTGAACTCCCCCACAGGTATTGCTTTTAGTGTGTGTTCTGGATGGCTCTTTGGCATGTAAAAACAGTGTTTCCCGCAGTTTCCTTCCTGTATAATGACGAGTGCACCTCATTATTCTTAACCCCTTAAGGACCCAGCCTGTTTTGACCTTCCTGACACAGCCCTATTTTTGAAATCTGGCATATGTCACTTTATGTAGAATAACTTTTGACACTTTTACCTATCCATGTGATTCAGAGATTGTTTTCTCGTGACACATTGTGCTTTAAGTTAGTACAAAATTTTTATCCATACAATCCTTGTTTGTTTGTGAAAAATATCAAAATTTCATGAAAATTTGGAAAAATTTGCGATTTTGAAAGTTGCAAAAATTTCTGCGTGCAAGACAGATAATTATTCCTCACAAAATAGTTTATAACTAGCATCTACCATATGTCCACTATAGGTTGGCAAACATTTTTTAAATGTCTTTTTTTTTTTTTTTACGACATTAGGAGGGCTTAGAATTTAGTAGTTAATTTCTCACATTTTCAAGAAATTTGCAATATACTTTTTTTTTGGGACCAAATCCAGTTCTGACGTGGCTTTGAGGGGCCTGCATGTTAGATTACCCCCATAGTGACACCATCTGAGAAACTAGAACCCCTTAAAAGTATTTACAACCACTATTTTGGAATTTGATAACCCTTTAGATATTTTCACAGAAATTAAAGCAAAGTGGAGGGAAATTTTTAAAAAAATTTACTTTTTTTGCAGATTTTCAATAAATTTTTCCATTTTTTCACTGGGAAAACAGTAAATGTGACAAAGGGAAATGCAAATTTCAAACAATTTCCCCCCGGTCTGGGCCCCTTTTTAGGGTATCCCAATGTTGGCCCCAGTTTCATTATTTTTCTCAACCATAAGCCCCCGAATAGAGGGGCATACCCATTACTCTGGGGGTCTCATTTTCAATTCGAAAATTTTTTTTAGGGGCCCAATTTTAGGTTTGGGGACACCCTAAGGGGTTTAAACTTTTAAAAAAACCCCCCCTAAATTTGACCGCAAAATTGGAAACACCCCCTTAATGAAAATTTTCCAGGGGGGAATTTAGTAAAAATAACCCCCCCAAAAAGGGGATTCACAAAATTTTTTTTAACATAAAGGGTGTTTAAAAACTAAAAAAAAAATTTTTTTTCAATTTTAAAACTGCAATTTTTGTTTTAAAAGTTTTCATAATTTCAAGGGGAAAAATGGGAAAAAAAAAAAGGAACCCCAAAAATAAAAATTTGTTAAGCAATTTTTCCAAGTTCGGCAATACCCTACATGTGGGGTTTTTAAAATTTCTGGGTTTTGGGCGCAAAGGGAGGGCGTATTTTTTGGGGATTTGGGGCGGGTATTTTGGGTTTTGGAACGCAGAATTTTGGGGGGGCCATGTTGCCCTTTGGGAAAGCCCCCAAAGTAGAGAAAAAGGCGAAACCTTCCCGAAGTGCCCCCTTTTGGATTTTAACCACCCCTAAAGGGGTCGCATCAGGGGGTGTACTGTGCTTTTTTGGGTGGCCCCAGGTGTTCCAAAAGTTTTTTTTTTGTTTTGGGGAAAGGGAAAATGGGGGGAAAAAAGCATTTTTGGGCATTGTTTTTTTTAGTTTCAATTTTACAGCATCACCGTGCAGGGGAAATGATGTGATTAAAATTTAAAATGGGGGTCGGTCAATTACAATGATTTTAGGTTTTTTTTTATAGTTTTTTTTTGTTTTATTTTTCTTTTACACAGTAGAAATAAGTTATAAAAAAATTGGGTTTTTATTTGTCCCATTCTGACGCCATAATTTTTTATTTTGGGGTGTGTGCAAAAGGGTGTGGGGAAAAAGGGGTTGTTTTTTGCGGGATGATTGAAGTTTTTTTTTTGGTACCATTATGCGGGGATATGATGCTATGTTTTTTTTTTTATTAAGGTTTTGTGGAAAGTTTTTAACAAAAGACAGCAATCTTGGGAGTGTTTTTTATTTTTTTTTTTATAAACGGTATGTACGGTATAAATGACATGTTTGCTTTATAGCAGGGTTTAATTCGGAAATTTCACCCATTTCCAATTTTTGTATATTTTTTTAGTTTTTTTGCTTTTTTAAAAATAAAAACAAAATTTTTTTCAACCCGGAAAATATGTTTTTGCATCGCCCCAAATCCGGAGCCCAAAAAATTTTAAATTTTTTGTGCCCTTTGGGGCTGTGTAGGGGTTTTTTTTTGCAAGAGAGTTGACGTTTTTTTTTAGTATCCCTTTTTGGGGGGGCAAGCTTTTTGATCGGGTTTTAAAAACCATTTTTTGGAGGGCCCGGGGGGAAGAAAAAATGAATCCTAGAATGGTTTTTTTTTTTTATTTTTAACAGGGGGACACCCGCAGTATTTCCTGATAAGTTAGCTTTACTCTTTTGGTTTCCCACGATTATGGCGATACCCCCATTTAAATAAATTTTTTTTTTTAAACTGAAGCACTTTTTTAAAAAAAAAAAAAGAAGTGTTTTTAAATTTTAAAAAAAATTTTAAAGCATTTGCTAATTTTGAGAGCTCTAATTTTCTTTTTTTTCCCCTATACAGAGTGTATTTAGGACTTTTTTTTGCGGGGGTGAATGGGCGTTTTAATTTTTGGGACAAATTTGGCGTTTATAGGCTTTTGATCGCTTTTTATTCCCTTTTATGTGTTGCGGGTTTTAAAAAATAATTTTTTCTGTGATTGTTTTTTTGGTTTTTTTTTACGGGGTTCACCATGGGGTTTTAATTTTTCATGAAAGATTTTTTAGGGCAGGGCGTTACGCACGGGCGATAAAAAAATGGGTACTTAAATTTTTTTTGATCATTTTTGGGCGATTGGGTTTTTTTAAAGGGGGAAAAAGGGGGGGGTACGGTTTTTACTTTATTTTTTGTGTTTAAGGGTTTTTCATGTTTTCATTTTTTTTTTCTTTTTTTTTTTACTTTTTTTACGTTATTTTTTTTCTTTTCCCCCAAAGGGGGTTTTGAAAGGGATCTTTAATCTTCATTCAATAGGAATCAGTGGGATAGCTTTTTGCAAGGGCTGGTTTCCCATGAAAAAATGTTTAGTCACGATGCCGGGGGTGCCCACAGGGCACGGGGGCCGGGGGGTCTGACGTATAGAAAAACCGGGAAACCCTTCTTTGCCCTTTCCCGGTTTCTGTAGGAAAGGAGGGACTGGGACGGATCGGCCGATCCGTTTCGCTGCTGCCGCCCCCACAGAAAACGCCTGGGGGCGATCTCCTTTCCGCGTTCTCTTAAAATTTTTGCGACCCGATCGTCGCGATAATTAAGGGGGTTAAACCCCCCCCCCCCGGAGCGACCGGGGGCAGGGCCCACGCTGCGGGATTTCGGGTGTAATTTTACGTGATACCCCGCGCCGATCCCCGGAAACTTCCTTTGAGTTTTGGGGCGATCCTCAGGGCGGATCCTCGTCCAGGTGCGTGAAAACCCCCAAAAAACCTGGACGTTTTGGATAGGCCGGGTTTGTGAAGGGGGTTTAAAGTAAAGTAAAAAATCTTAAAAAAATTTTATACTGGGAGAAACATGGCCAAAAAATAAAACCTAAATTAAAAATTTTTTTATTGATGTAAAAAATGGGAATTTTTTTATATCCGAAAAAATTTTTCCATCCCAAATCCCTCAAAAAAAGCAAACAAAAATCTTTCAAAAATACTTTATTCTGCCCAAAAAAAGGGGTTATTTGAAGAAAAAAAAAAGGGGGTTTTCTCCCACCAAGCATGTACGATTAAGGGCCCGGGGGGGAAAATTTAGCCCCATTGGGGCTCCTTGTAACTGTAAATAGAATATTCCTTGAAAAAAAAAATTTTTGTTTAAACAGGTTTTCCCCATACCTGCGAAAAAATTTAAAAAATTTCCCTTTAAAATTTATGGGTTTTTTGCTAAAAGGTGGTGAGTTTAAAGCAGACATAGAAAAAGGGTGGGGGGTTTTTTGGAAGAAAAAAGGGAACACACGTCACTGAAAGGCAGGAAAAAGCTACTATAAGGGAATTTTTTAAAAGTATTGATCCCTGTGTATATCTTTGATGAAGGGGGAGTACACCCCACAAAGGTTTGGGAGGAGGTCATTTTATACGGACAAACTTTTTTTGTTTAAAGGGTTTATACCTGCTTTATTGGCCCTCAAGGGTGGGGCGGTATTTAGATTTGTTATTTTAGGGATCATGGAATAGGGTGTAAATAGATTTTAAACCCTAAAGTGACTGTATTTTTTGGTCATTAAAAAATCCCTTTAGTTTAAAACCTCCTTTCATTAAATTTGATAGAATTTTCCCGGTATTCCTCTTTGGTTTCCCCCTTTTAAAATTTTTAAAATATTGTTTATCATAATACCGCAAAGAGCTTTTTTTACATAGTTTTAATCCATGATCCACTTTCCCCCTTGCCCCCAATTTTTTTGACAATTTTTTTTTTCCTTGTAAATTTTTTTTCCCCCCCTAATTTTTTTTTTTTTTTTTTTGTTGGATAAATTAGATCAGAAATTATTATTATTATTCGAAACATTCCGGTACAGCTCCCTCAAACCCCTTTTCCATTAGTGTTGGAACTGTCAAAAGCTCAGTTTCATGTTTAATGGATTTTAAAAAGGAGGATTTGGTATGAAAGAAAGAAACTTTATGATCTTATTTCCCCATTTAATCTGTTGTTTAATTTTAAAAGTTTTTAAATCTAATAGTGTTTTTTTCTCCCAAAAAAGATAAATTTCCCCAAAATTCACTATTTTCCCCGTTTTTATTACTCTGTTTTTACTGTTTATGTACTCTGATCTGGATTATAAAAAGTTTTCGAATTGTTAGTGAACCTTCCAAAAATTTATTTACACTAGGATGGTAAATTTAATAAATTTAAAATTTTTACTGGGACGAAACTTAACCCAACTCAACCCCTGATGTTTTTCTGGGGGGGGTTAAAAAAAACAGAAGAGAGATTCAAAAAAAATTTTCAAATACATTGCCAGAAATTTTAAAATCAGGGTGTTCGGGGTAACTGTGGTTTTCTTCTGACTTTCCCTCCTTAGAGGGACCCCTTCCTCAGCTCCTTGTGTTTCTTACCCGGGCCCTTTTTTGTACCCTTTTACCGTTTTTTTTGGATGATTTTTCTCGATTTTTCCCAAAAAAAGGGGGGAATCAGAAACCCTGTTGAATTTTTTTCCTCAGAATGGTCTTTGTCACATCTGACAGTCCCAGACGGTTTTTTTTCCCAATGAATCAAAAAGACTTGCGTTTTGGAAGAAACTATCATTATTTTTTTCAATAGGACCTCCGTGGGAATTTTAGCGTTTTTGGGGGTTTTTAAAAGGATTTCTTTTTAAATTTAAAATCGTCCCCTTTGATAGTCAGTTTAAATCCTTTTGGGAATTTTTTTTTTTTAAATTTTTGGGAATAATTTTTCCTCCAACTTTCTGAGATTTTTTCTATTTTTTGTATCCCTTTTTTATAAGAATTTGTCATTTAAAAACTTTTTAAAATTTTTTTGGATTTTCCTTTTTGTTCCCCCTTTTTTAATTTTTTTCAATTTTTTCAAACCCAAAAATTTAATTATTTTAAATTTTATTTAAAAAAAGAGAACAGTTGGAGAGTACGTCGTTCCCCTTTTCGTTGAAAGTCCTCAGGGTATGAGAATTGGTCGCTTGTTAATGCGCTTCCCCGGGGAAATATTTTTTTGCTAGGGTTTCTTTCTAAGGGTTTTTGAGTCCCCCCAGTTTTTTTTTTCTTTTAGAAGCTTTAAATTTTTCCAATGATTTTTAACTGCGGGTTCGCAAGTGTGATCCCTGTATTAGGGTTTTTGTTTTCCCAAATTTAAAAAAAATCCAAAAAAAGGCGGGGTTTCGGTGTGAGGGCCCCTTTGAAAACGGGGATTCCCCGTTTGTATTGGGTTTTAAATCGCATACTGCTGGTGGATTCCGAATTCAGCGGAATTTCTGTAGCCCCCAAATTTATCAGTTTATGTTAATTAAAGGTAAAGTGCTTTTAACCCTCCCTGCTTCTGACCCCTGTTTGTGATGAAAGGGGGTTAAAAACCACTGCACATGGAAACATTTTTAGCAGAGAAGCATAAATTTTCATTTAAAAACCCAAATTTCTTTTTTTTTGTAAGAAACTGCTATTTTCTTATTCATTTCCAAGGTTGTTTTCCATAAAAAAGCCACGTTTTAAAAACAAGAAACGTATACTATTTAAAAAAAAATTTGGTACCTTGGGGGGCTGAATCCAGTATTCCAAAATACCCGCAAACAAACCCCCCCGTTCACCCCCGATGTAGGTCCCCCTTTGCACTTTGATTAAAGTTGGGTGTGTCCCCAAGAATGGTGGAGCGAAGAGAAGGGGGTGGCCATGTTTTAAAAGGACTTTTAGTATATTTTAAAAATTGTGAATGCCCTCCAGCTCCTTTTGTAAAAATTTTTTTAAATTTTATTTATATTTTTTAAAAAATTCATGACAAAAGTCTGTTTACATGAGGATACTAAAAGCCCTTTTTGAACACTGACCCCCTCCTGCTCTTCGCCCCCAGCCACGTCTTGGGGAAACCAACTTTAATCAAGTGCTAAGGAACTACATCGAGGGTGAACGTGCGGTTTTTTTGTTTGTATTGAACACACACATCCCTAACCTATATCAAAACCCCGGGGAGAGTTTTCTTTTTTCAATCCCTTAAATTTGATAGTGTGGAGCTGGGGTACTACAAGTCACTGCAGCCACATTTAAAAAGAAGGGTTTTTTTTGGGATTGTATAATGTGTGTGTAATGTGGTTATATTTAGGGGTTTTGGGATACATTGAACTTTCACTTTCACTTGCACTCTAGGCCCAGGTGAAGGGACCTCGGTCATTTGGGGTCATCCCAGGGCCTTTATCTGAAAACACCTCCCATCTAACAGGCGGTTTATCTGGGTGGACGGGGCTCTGGAACCGATTAACTAGGGCTTATTTTTGCAGTAGAATACCAATTAAAAAAATGGGCCAGAAGAAATAATAATCCTAACCTAAAACAAAAAATCCCCCAAAAGAAGTATAAGACACCAAATAATTTTCCCTTCAATAATTTTATTCCAAAAATAAACACAAATAATTCCGCTATCACAACTGAAACAACTTAAAAACAATTAAAAACAAAATAACCCCCAATACATTGGTGACATATCCATCACCTAAAGTCAGCAGGAAGTAAATTGGAAAGATGCATAAAAGGTATGCATATAACAGATCAAGTGATCGTAAATACTGATGCATTTCTTGTATTTATGATACAATAAAGTTATTACTGTATGTCTTCACAGCTCTATACTTGAGTGATTACATTCTTGTCAGCACCTCCTCATAGTGACTGAGGTGTGAGCTCTTTCTTTGCTCAGGTCAAGCCGACTACAGGGGAGTGTTTCTAAGCCTGGCTTCAAAGCACTCCCCCCAGGATAACAAAAAAACCCCCTGGGGGCATGTGTCCGGGACATTTTTAAAAAAAGGGGGGCAGGTTTTAAAAAAAAATAAAAAAAAAAAAAAATTTATTTAAAAAAAAATAAAAAAAAAAAAAAATTTGCGTATACACCGACATGCACGCTTCATTACATTCGTAAAACACACGGTGTGTGATCGACGCCATGTATTTTACATTGATGTCTATGGGTACTGTATTGTAGATTGTTTGGGGTGTACTTCAGCATGTATTTCGGCGAAATTACACCAGAAATACATGCCAAAATAGACCCCTAAAAATGCTGTGTGAACCTACCCTAACATTAATTAACAAAAAAAAAAAAAAAGAAAGATTGGCAGTGTATTGAACAGTTGGTACAGACTGTTACTATTTCATCAGAATGAACTAAACAGATTTAATTCTTAACGGTCTTTACGGCAATGTCCACATGAAGCCACGCAGGTCTGACGGATTTTTTAATAAGAAAACTAAAGTTCCGTGGACACAAATATTGTCAATGACGTTAGTAAATAAGTGTACAGCACTACTAAAAAAGTACCAATGCAATGAATAATGATTATAAATTAATGATAACTGTTAGTAAATAATTATTATACAAAAAAAGTATGTCACAAAAATAATTCTTAAAATCAACACCCAATAAGATAATATGTACCATCTCAGAGAATGCCAGTAAATAGTAAGTTAAATGACATGATAACCCCCCAAAAAAGAATAATACAATTAGACAAAAATAGAGAAATAGTAACATGATGAACATTTAACCAAATGGCATAAAGGGCATCCCCTGGGGATGCACGTTCCCATGCGACTGCCCTTTATACCATTCAGTAATGTATTCATCACATTACTATTACTCTATTTTTGTCTAATTGTCATTATTTTTGGGTTATGTGACTGTCATTTAATTACTTTACTATTTACTGGCATTCTCTGGGATAGTACATGTGAACTTACTGGGTGTTGATTTTTAGAATAATTTTTGTGATTTTTTTGGGGGGGGCAAAATCAAAGAAAAACGGGACTTTACTCAAAAACACAACAAAGACCAGCTGGTCTAAAGACTGAACCCAGTAGGAGGCAACACAAGCCTCTGTGGTACATGGGAAAGATATAACAGATGTAGATAACTAATGAGCAGAAGTTCACACACTCCTCCACTAGGGGAACAACTGAATGATAAAAAAAAAAAAACCTGCACTTTAAGTAGATACCAGTTCACAGCAGTATGCCACAGTATAATACATGGGGAGACAAATACCGATAAGAAAACCGCTCACACACCTTCTGTGTGTGAGGGGGTGGTTGCTGGTATAATTGCATTATAAGTAACGATAACAAATGTGCCATTTAAAACAATACATGTTTACCCCATGCTGGCTTACTATCTATGACACCTTTTTCCAAACTACTATTCGATTGGTATTAAACTGGGTACCCGGGGGGGGGGGACCTACTTAAGGCTGCAATATTTTTAACATTCAGTATTCTACTAATGAGAGGGGAGTGTGACTCTGCACAGTTATCAGCACCTGTTATATCTTTCCCACATTGCAAAGGTGCTTGTGTCGCCTCCTACTGGTTCAGTCTTTAGTCCAGCCATGGTGCTGTCTTGTGGTTATACTTTTTTTGGTATCATTTTAATTTACTAATAAATATAATTTTTAATCCTTATTTATTGCGTTTGTACTTTTTGATAGGGTTGTATACAGTTTTCAATGGTAGAATCCAAAGTAAAATTTTACTCGTCATCTAGACATACTCTATCTGCATATATATAAAAAGGGTTTTTGACCGTGCATGCTGTGTATTCCTCGTGCACAAGCAAACGACTAGAGACGTGATGGCGAACCTATGACACGTGTAGCCATGTTCGCTGACACGCGGCAGGAGCGTTGTTAGGCAATTTTATCCGGGGCACAAGCCCTGGATAAAACTGCCTGTGCCCCGAACCTCACCGGGCTCTGGGCCGCTGCCGTGAGCCTGGAGCAGCAACAGTCTCTTCAGCTGTATGTGCACCCACTGGACGCACAAACAGATGAAGGCTTCCGCGGAAAACTCCACTGAGTCGCAAGCAGACTTTCGACCCACTGGGGTTTGCGGCACAGGCAGCGTGAGTACATCGTCCCACTGCCTGTGTGGTGTGATGACGTCATGCCGTCATTGCAAGGAAGAAGCGGGAACTTCATGGAGCCGAAGAAAGGCGAGTACTAATTATTATTTTTTTTTTAATATGCCACATTACCTGCCTATGTATCTACTGGGGGCCCTAATACCTGCCTATATCTATACCGGGGGCCATATCACCCGCCTCTAAACCTACTTAATAGGGGCCTATAAAAGAATTCGCCATGCTTTCCTGTATAAACCCCCATTAAGAAGGGAGCTATATAAACCCCCCAGTAGGTAGGTATATATGTGCTGGAAAAGTGAGGATTCTAAAATGTTGTGAGTTCAATTCTGCAGAGGCGAGCTGTGGCCGGGAGAAGTCATGGCAGTCTGGGCCGGATGGAGAAGAGAAGGGAAAGTGAACGACTTCAACTCAGAAAACATGTCACTAAATGTAACTTGAGTGTAATCATCACTTATATTTCTGCAGAGCTTCTACATTCAAAAACTCCACCACTATATGGCCGTAATGTATGTCTTCAGAGTCTGTGTACAACTGATAGTCACATGTGGTGGTCACATTTGGCCATGGTTTATAAATATCGTGAAATTATGTTTTTTCTCTTGAAGTGACGCACCACCCGAGCTTGGTGAATTTTGACACACCAAGCTCAAAAGGTTGCTAATCCCCGGACTAGAGCATTCTGCAAAAGATTTTGCACACAGTTAAATGGGCTGTTTCGCCATGCTGTTTCAGATTCATACATGCTGTCTCTTCCTGGTTAGGCTGTGGATAATTCTATGGCAATGATTAGCATATCAGCTCGGCATTCATAACTCTTCTAAAATTACTGACTTGAAAGCAGGAGATGTTATCTATAAATGCAGAGAACTACAGAGCTCAAAGAAACAGACAAAAGGAGACTGATTATTTGTTTGAGATAACACACTTTTCAGAAGCACTCCAGCAGCCAGACCTGTAGACATCATTGCTATCAAATTTGACCAGTCTCATAAATTAATAGCATTCAGACCAGTTGTTCCTCTAAAAAGAAAACATGCAGATGAATGAACGACTTCTTCTGCCAAAGCTGCAGAAACCTCTCAGCAGGCCCAAGCACGTCTCCAAGTTGACCAGATGCCTCACATATACAGGGAGCAGCTGAAACACTCTAGCAAACCAAGGCATGACTGCATTGTTAGCGACAAAAAAAAAACTAACGGTTCAATGACCTAGACCTGTGCACAGCCAGGTAATTCTGCTAGAATGCAGAGAGGTTGTAAAGAATACCGTGTACCTCATACCTCCCTGGGATACTGTACTACTGCCACATGCCAGCCAGAAAGAGACAGTTTCATGCCATCCTGTAATACTGTACTAGAACCACATCACAGCCCGAGAGAAAGACCCTGCTACCTTACTGCTTCACCGCAGCCAGAGAGGCACGGCATACCTCATTTCCCCCCTGTAATACCGCACTACCACCACACACCTCCATGTAATACTGTACTACTGGATCAGTGTAAAAGAGAAGTTCTACCCTATAACTCCATGTAATACTGTCCTAATGCTACAACGCAGCCAGAGAGGCACGGTATACCTCCCTGTAATACCGCACTACCACCACATACCTCCATGTAATACTGTACTACTGGATCAAAAGAGAAGTTCTAACCTATAACTACATGTAATACTGTCCTAATGCTACACCGCAGCCAGAGAGGCATGGCATACTTCCTTGTAATGTACTACTGCCACACCACAGCCATAGAGCACACATACCACCAATGTTATACGTTTTACTGGCCACATCACACCAGATAGAGTACATTACATTCCTTCCAGTAATACAGTACTATGATCCAAAGAGAAGTTCTAACCTATAACCTACATGTAATCTACTGTCCAAAAATGCTACACGCCGCAGCCCAGAGAGCATGGCAATACTTCTTGAAGATGTACTACTGCCACACCACAGCCAGAGAGGCACCACATACCTCCATGTTATACTGTATTACTGCCACATCACATCCAGATAGAGACATTACATTCCTTCCTGTAATACTGTACTACTGGATCAGTGCAAAAGCCTACTCTACACCTCCCTGTAATACTGTCCTATTGCCACATCACATCCCGAGGCACCACGTATCTTATACCTCCGTCATCACAGCCAGATGGACACCGTTTACATCATGCCCACGTAATATACTACTGTCACATCACAGCCAGAGAGAAACTCTGTGTACCTTAGGGTGCGTTTACACGGCACAGAACAAATACCGGTCAGGAAATCCCGACCAGTATTTGGTCTTTTTTGTCATGAGGGGGGGGGGGGATGGGGCGGCTTTTTTTTCGCGGTTTATTGATTCAAGCCTTCCCTCTTAGTACCCACGTGTTCATGTTCCGCCTGAAAACAGGGCAGTACAATGAACATGTTCTAGGTTTTTCGGACCGCTGGCGGTGTAAAAAAACATCCGGAGGAAAATCTGTGCAGTGGACTCGTCTATAAAAACTGATTTCTATTGAAATACTAATGTGGGATCGTATCTTGGGACGGGATTAAGACTGTTGGTAAAACCGCAAACCATCTGAAAAAACAACAAATAACCTGTGCCATGGAAAGAAGCCCTTACACCTTCTGCTGCCACATGAGGTCAGAAACGGTGGCTGTAGTCTTTTCTTAGCAGCAGAGACTCCATCACAGACCCATGCCCATCTCCAAGCTAACCAGTAGCACAAAGTTAAACGAAACAGAGATGAGGCCGTGTACTAATCAACAAGTACATTTACAAAAAGGTAAACACAAGTTAAGCATTTATCTAACTATGAGGCCAGGAATACCTGCGCAGTGGTAGAGTTATTATTCATACAATTCATCATCACCGAAATCCTTTATATCACTAGAATCAATAAAAAAAAAAAAAAAAAAACACAACCACAACAAGAATGGTGTACTCGGCCAGTAGTTATTACCATGGTGGAAGCTGAAAACCGTCTCACACAGAGAGAGGCAAAATAATAGTCTCCCTTAAAATAATAACGTTTATTAGATATACATTAAAAACCCAAGATAACAGAGTGATATCCTCAATGCCTCAACACAAGCCAAACTAATGAATTTCTGTATACTAAAACACAAACCAGAAGTAGTTTAACAATTAGTAAAAAAATAACTAACCAAGGTTATAAATAGCCAAAATTTGGTAAGGGGAGCAATGTATTGAAAATACAAAGTATTGGATAAGTAAACAAACAACTATAATGTAGGAGAAAGACTCCCGATTCTTGGCAGGTCTTATAGATGTACTCACAAATCTGGAGAATTTACATCCAGGAATGGGAGATAGTGAAAATTCTAAGAGAATATAGGACCAGATAAATAATAAAACAAAATACAATACTACATCCAAACCATATCAAGGCAGAGCACCGTCCCGAAAAGGACAACTTCCACCTATCGACTGCTCACCCTACCTAAAAAATATATATAATGGTTCAACGTCCTTAACAGATGATCTTAAACAAATATATATACACATCTCTATAAACGGTTCCATATTCTAACAGATAAAATAGTATAGCAATTCCCGACGCGTTACCCCAATGTTCGGTTCCTCAGGCGAAAATAGAAGAACGACAGCTCAATAGTCCATTGATGGCATGATGAGGCCATAAAGAAAGTGACTAAGTAATGGGGGCTCTTTATAATAATATTTCTTCTACAATATAGTTGTTTGTTTACTTATCCAAGTTATATTACAACTTCTGTATTTTAATACAGTGCTCCCCCTTAACCCAATTTTGGCTATATATAACCTTGGTATTATTTTTTTACTAATTGTTATATACTTCAGGTTTTGTGTTTAAGAATACATAAATTCTATATTGAGCTTGTGTTGATGGCCATTGAGATATGTTATCTATTGGTTGTTAATTTATATCTCAATAAAGGTTATTATTTACCAGAAATATTATTTTGCTCTTTCTGTGAGACGGTTTATGATTAGATATTGCCCTCCTATCTATTTTCCATGGGGAAGGGAAGCAAAAGTTACAGAAGTAGTCTCTAACCAACACAAACGAAAAATGGAACAGACCCCAACAGTAGCAGGTAGGAGTTCAGAATGAGAACTGCAAATCTATATGAACTCTAGGGGGATGTTCATAGGGCGCTTTTTAGATGCGTGATTGGATCCGTGTTTCGGACCCAAACACGCAATGTGCAGCGTGATTTACATTAGTTTCGATATGAAACACGCATGGGAGTTTAGACGAGTGATCGCCAATACATGTTTACATGCGTATTTCTGATGCGTCTTTCGGGTCTGTTCAAAGAATTGTCATGTTAATTCTTGATCCAAAAGACGCAGCAGATGTCATATTTAAAACTATAGGGTGCGATCCTGCTGCAGCCAAAACGCAGCACACTTGGGATACGTTTTACGCAGCGGTTTTCAATCCGTTTTTCTAAGCTTACTGGACAGCAGGGATGTACAATCACTACTGTGACACAGGGGGTACATAATCTTCAGTAGGCAGGTCTTGTGACATCTCCCATCTTCGACCGTACTTTAACACTTTGTTGGTCTCACTGCAGAAGTTTTAAGATTGGGCCTGCCACCCATGAACATGAAATTATAGTTAAGGACAATTTTTTACACATGCTAATTGGAAAATGTTGACTCACTATAATGGCTTCTCTGAATTGAGATGTTAAAGAGAACCTGTCACATAGGTTGTGCACCACTTGCTGAGGGCAGCACAAGCCAGTGTCAGACATGCTGTTTGCCGCGCTGTGTCCCTTATTCTAACAGATGCTGCAGTTTTAGAGCATTTACCCCTCAAATCTTATTCATGAGCAGGTGTTAGCTCCGTCCACCTGGCAGTTAATCTCATGTTTCTACCTATTCAAAGTAATAGATTTATCAGTTGAGGTGGGCGGGATTAACCTCAGCTGGGCGGGGTTTGAAAAAAAAAAAAAAGGACTCTGACTCTTCTGGCTGAAAACTGCAGATTTGATCATTAAATATACGAAAACTACAGCATCTTACAGAATAAGGGGCACAGTGCTGGAAACAGCAGGTCTGACACTACCTTGTGCTGTCCTCATCAAAGGGGGGCATAACCTATGTGACAGGTTCTCTTTAACTTTCTCTTCTCCATCCGGTCCATACCATGACTTCTGTTGATCTGGCACCTTTCTCTCTCACATACAGACCACTGCTCTGGGACCACAATTCCATGTGGACTGATGATTTACGCTCCCTCCCCTCAGGCGCCCCAAGTGGTCATCTTTCCTCCTCAAGAAACTACACTCTTCCAGAGTTAACAAAACTAGAAGGGCAAATGGAATGGGCAGAAAGGGATATCAGAAGAATCTCTAATACAGTAGACAGGGAGGGAGAGTTAAAAGCGTTTGACCAGTTGCAAATGGAATTTGCAATACCACATTCTTTTTTTTTGCAAATATCTCCAGCTTAAAAACGCGTTTCAAAAAAACATCTAAAACCACTAAATTCGAGATAGATTGATTTATTGGTAAAGTCTAATCTCGCTCTTACACACAAAAATACCTAGGCAAGTTTCCCCGAGTGACATCGTGCTATATGGGAAGGCAGGGCTGTGGAGTCGGCAAGCCAAAGCCCCGACTCAGACTCCTCAATTTCCCAAACCTCCGACTCCTGACTCCCTCATACATGGCGCATGTTTAAGTGATAACTGTACTGTAGTAAAATATTAACATCTGGCTGTTTATCACCTTATGATACAATAAACAAGCTATTTAGGGAACACTTGTGGGTAGAGTTTAATAAAAAGACTGTTATTTGTAACCAAGTCCAGTCTGCACCAACACTGGGAATGTGTAGAGAGACAGGATCGGATTTTGGTCAAAGATAATTCTTGATCAGATCCAGAGTCCAGAAGGTGATTCAGTCCAGTATTGAAAGCCAAAGGTGGATATTACCAAATACTAATAAAAAAATCACACAAATTAACATTTGATTTTTAGGGGCAAAACAGTAAACATATGCAGGTTATAATGAAAGAATCCTGCAGAACTAAGCAGATGTTAAATACTTGCAAGTCAAATTTATGTATAAGATAATAAGATGACTGTATATAAAATTACAGTATACTCATGTACAAGATGTCTGTAGTGTATGTGAGTATATGGACCTGAAAGTCACACAGTTTCAAAAACAATGTTAACCCATTTTGTTGCTGTCAGTGAAAAATATATTTATTGGATATGACATTAGAACACCAAACAAATTGCAAATATGCAAAACAGACGTGCAGGAACATTTGTGGAGTCTCTGAATTTTGCTCTGAGAAATATTATTGCTCCAACAGATCCTGCATACAATGACCTCACATCATGATACATTATTTCCAGCTAGAGAACAGCTCTCTACACAAACTTGGGTTGTTGGCAAAGCGGAGAACCACAGAGGCAACAACTCTAACAATTTCAGTGTATAAAGGAAATTGCCTCAGCCACAGTCGGTTTTTAATAAGAGGTTTAACTCTTCTACTTCTAAGAAAGCAGGCGTGAAAAATTTTGCTGAATCTGTTTGCCCTGGAGCAGAATCTTTTCCCTGGGCAGCGCTTTGCCAGCTCCATGTCATCAATTACACTCCTCATCTGAGGAGGCTGAAGATATGGGAGCAGGAGCACTGGCCGGACCCAATTCCTCTTTCTCTTTGCACTGCATCAAACTAACTGGACCAACTTATAATATATTTTGGGAGTCGGTCCATTTTATGACGACTCCGACTCCTGCAAAATAGGCACCGACTGACTCCACAGCCCTGTGGGAAGGTGAAATTAGGCCGCTAGAGCCAGAAATCTGAGATGAGATTATACAGATGAGACCTAAAATATCCGTTGGTGAACAACACAGTCTGTCACAGATCTATCTGCTGCATAGGATATACCATATGCCACAATTTTTGCACAGGATTAGAGACTCCCCATTATGCAATAGATGCAACATTCAGCCTGCTGATACATTACATATGATGTGGAACTGTCCAAAACTAAACAGATACTGTAAAAGTGTTATTAGACAGAATAATTCTGTCGTTTCTGTATATCTGGAAGAAACACCTTTAACTTGTCTCCTATGTGGAGGACTTACCTCTTGTATAGAATTACAAAATTGTGGTGGCACGCATATTATTTATGGCACGTAAAGTCATTGCTCAGAAATGGTTAGACACTGACCCTCCCACAATGACCGAATTTATACACAAAGTAAACTGGGTAATTTCCCTGCAGAAAGGTATTTACAGGAAGAAATATGCCAGTTTGACAAATTGTGGTCTAAGTGGCTGGACACACCTGGTCTGGCACCTGCTCACTTGACAAGAGATAGAGCACTCGGTACCATATATCATAAACTTAGGGTGGGATGGAGACAAAGCTCAGGAAGCCTTATGGGCTACTTATCTAAGTTGCATTTTACCTACACTTGAATTTGATTGTGCAAAATGTGATAGGTTTATGAGCAAATATTCTGTAAGGGAACAAAGAGGTTTTTTGTATTAGATTGTGAAAAGGTTTTCTAGATTCAAATGTGAAAAATTAATTAAACATAATTACTGTATACACCAAAAAAAGTGCTGAAAAAGCCGTACTCTGCTTATACTTAAAGGGGTTGTCTCGCTACAAAGAATAGCTTTCAAATTGTAGGAAACACAAAATAAAGACATTTTCCAAATATATTGCTTTGTTCATCTGTTTTCCTTAAGGAGATACAAGTGAATTTATGACCTCCCTGGCTGTTTCAGTTCCCTCAGTAACTGACCTGTAAACATCTCTCCCCCCTGCTGTTTGTTCTATGTGATAGCAGTGAGTGAAGTCATCACACAGGTCCCTGCAGCCTCTGTGCTGCTGGGCAGTAAAAAGCTTGTTTTATCTCAAGTAAACAGCACTGTAATTAGGGCTTTTGTTTGAGGGATCAGATAAAAAGTCCTGTTAGTAGTTTCAGAAGCTTCTGAGCTAATCTGATCTAATTAGCAACTGAAAGCACAGGGCTGAATACACCATGGAGCTTATGCAAATTTCCGTCAGTCTGAACCAGGAAGTGACAGAGAATTTCATTCATGCAGCCTATGAAACTCTGTAGGGAGACAACTCCTTTAAGAAACCACCGGCGTCCGGGCGCTGCAGTGGCGGAGATCGATCAGCTGTATAAGACTCCTCTGGGACAGGACAGATCAAAAAGTTATTTAAAATATATCAGCTATATTATGTGATTAACTTATAAATTACATCTCGGACCCCAAGGAACACACGTCCATGTAAAGTTTTTCTGGTTCTCCACAATCTAGTTGCATCAGGCTGATTTTCTCAACCGGGGTTACAATAGATTGTCTTCCACCCAAAAATCCTCTTGTGGATCTGTTTTTTCAGGAGAGGAAGATGGTGACAAATAGATGCTCTGCAGAGATAAAGCTCAATAACACAACAGGGTCTTATCAAGCTGCTGGTACAGAATGTCGACCCAGCTTTTAACCTAGACATAGTAGTGGAGTAATTCGCAGCAGTACTCCATAGGTCAACTCGGAGAAAGCAGAGCAGTGCAGCAACCCAAGGGATAAGAATCACAAAGTTTATCCAGCCCCATACTTCCCCCTGCCAAAAAACCGAGCTGGCTGGGCTCATTCAGCCATGAACACAAAAAGAAGTGAAGGGACGGCATCCAAAGGCCTCACCGGGCCCCTGGACTGGGGGAAGAGTGAAGTGCGCCATGTGGCCACAATCATGAATTATATTTCACAGTGGAACCATCTATGACTGCATTAGCATACACTAGGGACAGGTCAGACAGCCCACTGTGTCTGGCCCAATCGGGAATCCGTTTTGTCTATGCCAGGAAATTCCAAGAAAAGCAGCAAGTGCTTTAAAACATCTAGGCCGGGGGAAACCCCCAACTGGAAATTTCCATAAATAGGAAATTGGGTCCTGTCTTTTTTTTTTTTATTTGGGATCAATACTGAACAGTTGAAACTTTCTATGTCACTCTATATGCAGCTTGCAGTTAAAAATAGTTAATCACATACAGCTGTATTCAGGTTAAAGCAAAACAAGGCTTAAAAATAGCATCCTGGAGACTTACCAAGGACTCTCTGCAGTATTGGTATGAAATGGTTGAATGGCAGGACAACTCTGATACCAGGGCTGTGGATTCGGCAAGCCAAAGCCCCGACTAAAAACTCCCCAATTTCCCAAACCTCCGACCCCCTCATACCGGCGCATTTTTTTAAGTGGTAATTTAGTAGTAAAATAGTAACATCAGGCTGTTTATCACTATGATACAATAACAAGCTTTGGGGGTAGAAAGACACTGATAAGAAAAAGGGGTTTAACATGTTTTGATCTTTTGAACACTTGTGGGTAGAGTTGAAAAAAAACCCTTATTTTTCCCAAGTCCATTGCCCCCAACATTGGAATGTGAGAAGAGACCGGGGATCAGATTTTGGGTTAAGACATGCTTGTTTTCTGACCCAGACCCCAGAAGGATTCGGGCAGTTTTAAAACCAAAAAAGGTGGATTTACCAAATACTAAAAAAAAATAAAAAAAATTAAACATTTTGATTTTTAGGAGCAAACAAACAATGCATTTAGGGGAAAAAATCAAAAACTAGCAATGCTCAACACTTGCAAGTAAAATTTTATGTAGATAGGTAAGAGGCTGTATAAAAAATTTTACAGTAGCCTCTTTAAAAAGCAAAGGGGATGGGAGATAGGGAGCCTAAAGTCACAAGTTCAAAAAAAATTTTACCCTTTTGCTTGTCAGTGAAAAATATTTTTTTGATATGACTTTAAAAACCCAAAAAATGGAAAATATGCAAAACACTGCAGGAACATTCGGGGAGTCTTAAATTTGTTCTGAGAAATAGTATTCCTCCATCAGACCCTGCTACAGCCCTCACATCTACTCAAAATTTTCCCAGGCTAGAGAACGACCTCTCACCTAATTTGGGGGGCAAATGGTGACCACAGGGGCAACATCTAAAACAATGTGGTTTTATAAAAACTGCCCACCACAGTCATTTTTGATGAATGGTTGATCTCTGCATCTTTCAAAGCAGGTGAAACTTTTTGCTGAAATCTTTTTCCCCTGGGACAGAATCTTTCCCCCCTGGGGGCACTTGCCTGCTCTGTCATCAATACACTCCTATGTATGAAGATAAGAATGGGGCAGCAGAACTGGCCGGCCCAAATTCTTCTTGTTTCGGGCTGTGGATCGGAGTCGTGAGTGGTGGTATTTTGCAGGATGGGGAGTGTCAAAAAAGGGGACCGCCCAAACTCCCAAAATATATAAGGGGTTTTCCAGTTTGTTGGAGTGCAAAGACAAGGGGAAATTGGGTCCGGCCAGGCACTGCCCCCTTACTTCACCCATCACCTGGGGAGTGTTAATTGATGACTGGGAGGAAAAGCGCTCCCCGGGGGAAAAAGATTCCCCCCCATGGCAAACAGATTTCAGCAACTTTTTTTCACCTGTTTTCAAAGAAGTAAAGATCAACCATTATCAAAACTGCATGGCTGGGGCAATTCTTTAACCCTGACATTGTTAGAGATGTTCCCCCTGGGTCACCGCTTTCCCCCCAACCCAAGTTAGTGTAGAGAGGCCTTTCCCTTTGCCGGGAAAATAATAAGCTCAGAGTGGGGTATGTATGCAGGACTGATGGAGGGGAATACTATTTTCAGAACAAAATTTAGAGACTCCACAATGTTCCTGCAGTGTTTGAATTTACAATTTTTGGTCCCCAAAGTCATACCTATAAATATATTTTCACTGACAAGCAAAAGGTAACAATTTTTTTTAACTTGTGACTTTCTTGCTCCATATCTCACCACCACTACAGTTTGTAAATAAGGCTACTGTAATTGTATATACAGTCATCTGACCCCCATCATAAATAAATTTGACTTGCGTATTTTGCTCTGCTTAGTTACAGTTTTTTCTCCTAAAAAAACAAAATGTTTTTTTTTTTTTTTATTTTTTTAATGACAGAACAAAATAACTTTGGTTTACATTATCTTGTCAACGACTCAAAAAGGAATTCAATACTTTACATTTCACATAAATTTAGAAAAAACCATTTCATAACTTAATACTATGTAAAGATCATGCAAAATGACAAAAACAAAAAAGAAAAAAGAATCATTGTAAAATCTTGCTTCCCTTTATTTTCATTTTTTTTCCTCCAACCATTTTAAAAAACAAAATGTTAATTTTTATTTTTTTTGTTTGTATTTGGTAAAACCACCTTTTGTTTTTTAATATTTCCTGAATCCTTTTGGGCTCTGGGTCAGATTCAAGCATATTTACCAAAATCGATCCCCGGTCTTCTACCATTCTCAATGTTTGGGGGCAGACTGGGCTTTGGGTACAAATACACTTTTTCAAAAACTCTACCCACAATGTTCAAAAAAATCAAAACATTTGGGTTTCCATTTTGTCTGGGCAGTGTCTGTTGTATAAAAGCTGATTTTATATCATAAGGGGATAAACAGCCCGGATGTTACCATTAAACAGAAGGTTATCATTTAAAAATGCGCCATGTTGAGGGGGTCAGGGGTCGGAGGTTTGGGAAAATTTAGGAGTCGGGGTAGGGCTTCGGCTTGCCGACTCCCCAAACCCTCTTTGCACTGATAAACTAACTGGACCAAATTTTACATATTTTGGGAGTCGGGTCGGTCCCCTTTTTTTGACACTCCGACTCCTGCAAAAAAGGCACCGACTTCGACTCCCCAGCCCTGTCTGATACATAAGTGAAAATGCCGATTCAAAATCACAAGTAATTTTTCTTCATATCACTTTATGCTTTTAAGCTAAAAATATTAGTATCAAAAGTCAACATTTTTGCACATCCCCACATAAACATTGATTAAATGTAACTGGGATCGAATCCTCAGTCTCTAAAACTTTGAAGCATCTGCAATTCGCCACCCTATCCCCTTACGAGTCTTCATTGAGGAGAGGTACAACCTGGCTGCGCTTCTATGTTGGGGATAGTTTAAAAGATCTGTATAAAAACATCTAAAACAGACAACAAAATTAAGAACACAGAAACAAGGGGGTTCCCTTGTATGTCATGCATAACGTAGTACATAAAAAAAGGCCCCCATTTCATGCATCCACTACTGGAACAAGATTCATAGACTGGTTACCATAGTGTAAAGTAAAACGAAATGATGCCCTATAGTGCCCAGCGGGGAAAATTTATGTTGGGCAGACGAGTCACCCAGTGAGACAAAGAATAGTGGAACATAAGTCTGTAATACGAAATTATACGAAAAGATTGATGCAAGATGCTGAAAAAAAATGAGGCTAATAAATATAGTGAGGCCACAGTAGCACGTCACTTCATCACTTCTTCGAACAGAGACATCAAAATTAGAAAAATTTGGGTGGTGGTCCAAGGGGATCCAGAAATGAAGGGGACAATCTCATAGATGGGTTTTTATCAAAGCCCGGCTGCGGGGAGTTTTCACTTCGGGTTTTTGTCAATAAATTCCTTTTAGAAAAGAGACTAGACGGGGTGTCCCCCCCTTCCCCCTTACTTTTTTTAAATTTCCAAAAACCCTGATTAGGACGTTGGGGGATTCCCAGTATAGCGGAATTAAAATAGGGAAAAGGAATTGAACAACATTTTGTGATGATCTTTTACTGTTTTTTGATTTCCCCTGGTGACCAAATACATAAAAACCCCTTTAAAGCATAAAACAATTTGCTCTGGGTTCTATTAATCAAGAAAAATGTGAATTTTTAGGTTAAGGTAATGCTAAAAACCATCAAAAATTAAAGCAAAAGGTATCACAGAGTTTTATTAAAAAAAGGAAAACAAATAGGGGAAAAACCCTTCTATATACAAATTTAAATTTTCCCCCCTTTTTGATAAAATACAAAAAAAAACACAGAAATGGAGAGTTTCCTTTCTTTACTAGGGCGGGGTTTATTTAGTCAAAATGATTTTATTTGCCCGACTATTATACCCTTTACAAAAATAATTTTTTTATGAAAAGATTTTAAAAGATAAAATAAAAGCCGTAAACCAAAAATTGATTTTTGGGAAAGGGGAAAAAGGGCCCAAATAGCATGCTTAAACTCCAAGCGCACAAATTTGACGTAGGTCCTTTAAACTCCCTAATCTGAGTTTTTTAAAATTGTTTTTGTTTGTCCAGACATATACTTGACGGGTTTCCCAATGCTTCCATTTTTTCTATTCAACTATAAGTTGGAGAAAACAAGCAAAGGGGAAATCGGTGAAGCCCTGAAACATGCAAAATTACTAACAACCTCATACAGTGAAGCGATGGGTTCAAAACTGAGGGAAAACTTTGATGGCGGGGGAAGGAACCGGGAAACTTAAACCAACTACCCTTTCCGCTCCCCCAAAATTTCTTCCCATAGGGGATCTTTTAGAGTTTCTGGAAAGACAAAACCCCCTTTTTTTAAGATATGGCAAAAAATAACGGGGTTTCTAAAAATTTCTCCTTTTTTCCACCCTTCAGAAATAGGTTAAAAACTTTTAAAGGGGTTGCAAGTAATTACGAAACCCTAGAACACATTTTTTGCAATATTCGCAAATTAAGTCTTCGTTAAATCCAGGCTCAGGGGTTTCACAAGGAGAAAGGGAAAAAAATAAATTGATGATTTGGTGGGTTTATTTTTCCCCCAGGAAAGTCTATTTCCATAATCTAATGCAATAAAAAAAGATCCAAAAACATCAAAGTTTTAAAAATTTTTATTTTGCTTTGAAAATGGAGCCGCTGGGCCTCCCCCTTTAAAAGTACACCTGTCATACTTAGAGGAAAAAGGGAAAAAATTAGAAAAAAGGGATCATAAATTTTAGAAAGGCGTGGGGCATACTTTTAAGATGGTACATTTCTGCTATCCAAAGCATTTTAATTTCCACCAAAAGGGTTCTTTTTCCGATCGGCCCTTTCTACATGTCCCCAAATGGGAGATTTAAAAACCCGATTTGTATCATGGTTTTAAAGGACATCCCCCAAGTCCAAATTTACTGCAGAGGGTAAGGAACCTGGTTTTTTAAACATTTGGGGGGCCCCTTTTGGTTTTTTTTCTCCTCTGTTGTTTTTTCCCACATAAACGGGGAGAGGAGGATGATAAAGGATGTAGGGGGTAGCAAGTAAAATTCCCCCCTCGGGTTCATATTGTTTTTTACTAAATTTCCCCAAAAGAGATGCCCTTTTACCAAGGGCTGAACCCGATTTGCCTTTAAAATGGATGTTTTTAAACCTAAAAAACCAAAATTGAAACCCCTCATCGCTGATCAATTTTTTAACGGGACCCCAAAAGGGGAAACAAAAACGAAAGCCTTTTTTAAAAAAGTGGAAGTTTTTTAATAGACAAATTTTACACGCAAGAGGAAATAGATAAATTTAAATTTTTTCTTTTTTTTAAATTATCCCAAAATGGTATCTTGTGCATTTTTAAAGGCATTTTTGGGAAAGGTTTTCAAAAAAAGGGACTTAAAGTTATCTGGGACTTTTAAAACATATGGGTGGCGAAGAAGGTGAAAAGGCACATAGGCACAACCCCATGTATGTTTTTTTTGGTTTAAAAGTTAGGCTAGGTTATTTTTTGTTGTTAGAGATAAGTTTTAAAGGGATTGGCTTATTATAATATTGAAAAGTAGAAAAAAAATTTGACGAAATGTCCCCTACTATATATCTGAAATGGATTGTTTTTTGTGTCAATAAAATTTTGTTTTAAAAAAAAAAAAAAAAAAAAAGATCAACCCCCTTTTCAAAAGAAACCCTTTTTGGGACCCCTAGGTTAGAAACATTGGTCCCAAAGGGACTAAATTAGGTTTTTAATTTTAAAATCCCTATTTATAGTGGGAGTAAGAAAAAAAAATTGAGGAATTTACGTTTTTTTTGAATGAGAGATCATTACCCAGTTTACTACATTTAAAACCCCGGTGGGGGAGTAGACAGCCCCGCTTGAAAAAGGGAATAATTAAATTCCAAAACGTCCAGGATAGGGGCGCATCAGCTCTTTTGCAAACCCTATCAGCATACCCCGTTTAGGAGTGGTTGTTTGGAAAATGGATGGACTTTAAAAAGCTAATACCTCCTTTTTTTTTATATGCTGAATTTGAAAATATTTGTGATTTTTTTTTCAAAAAAATTCTATAAAGCTTTTTGAAAATATTTGTGCTTCCCTCGATTTTTGCATATTTTTTTGAAATTATCCCAAAAAGGGGAAAAAACATAGAAAAACCCCCAACCCGAGGCAAATATTAATATATAAAATATTTAAAGGCGTCGAAATTATATGGAGATGCTGCTTCCATGTTGTCAGTCACACACGCAACATTTCGGGGGGAACCACACCCCCCTTTCCCTTTCAAGCGGACGTAAACCCTTTTTTTTTTTTTTTTAAGAATAAACCAGACTTTGAGATTACGGCATGGGGAAAAGGGATATTGCGGGCCCCGTCTTCATAAAATACAAAAATTCCCCACACCCACGTTTGAGATTAATGCAAAGGGGCCCTTTTTTAATAGAAAATTTCCATTTTTAATACAATAAAATGGGTTTTTCCTTTTTTCGGTACAATGGAATCCAGTAATGTGACAATATTGACGCGACGTTTCAGCTATTATGTGAGCTTTAATCATGCATGTCACAAATAGGAAGGTTGAATGGGGAAAGTAGATAATGCTGTAGTGTGTGGTAGATATAAGGAGACCTATAGTGCCAGGGAGTAGAGGTATTGAGAGTATGGGACCTACAGTGCGGGCTAGGAGCAGAAGCAAGAACATGTAGAGAACGCCGCAGGTCCATTTTCTTCGGTACATCCTGGGTTGGCATGTTTTATATATGCTGTACATGCAATAGAAAAATAGCAAGAATTTTAACCTTAAAGGAGTTGTCTCCCTACAGAGTTTCATAGGCTGCATGAATGAAATACTCTGTCACTTCCTGGTTCAGACTGACTAATTTGCATAAGCTCCATGCTTGTATTCAATGCTGTGCTTTCAGTTGCTAATTAGATCAGATTAGCTCAGAAGCTTCTCAAACTACTAACAGGACTTCTTATCTGATCCCTCAAACAAAAGCCCTAATTACAGTGCTGTTTATTTTACATAAATCAAGCTTTTTACTGCCCAGCACCACAGACACTGCTGTGACCTGTGTGATGACATCACTCACTGCTATCACATAGAACAAACAGCAGGGGGAGAATTGTTTACAGGTCAGTTACTGAGGGAACTGAAAGAGCTAGGGAGGTCATAAATTCACTTGTATCTCCTTAAGGAAAACAGATGAACAAAGCAATATATTTGGAAAAGGTCTTTATTTTGTGTTCCCTACAATTTGAAAGCTATTCTTTGTAGCGAGACAACCCCTTTAAGACAATACAAATACATTAAAGCAATAAATAACCCTAAAACTTTCAACACCACCACCAAGCCTAGATGTTAACTCGAACATTACAGTATTTCTTCACCTATCTATAAATAAGGCTTATTTAACCCTTCATCATCTATATCCACTTATTGGTCCCTATTACTAACTACACTTAAAACTAACATACTAAAATGAAAGACATATGGATAAGCAGCTACCTAATTCAAAGGAAAACATTCCATTGACATTAGGGTATTTAATAGGGGTCCGTGCTTTTTTTGTTTTTTTTGAATGTATGACTAATAACATCATTTATTTATTGAAATGCCCATGTTGCATGTGCTATGTAGGGCAGACTTCCAGGATGGCTCGGGTTAGAATCAATGAACATAAATCTTAGATTAGGCTGTTTAAATCTAGAATGGAAAAGGGTTTGGAAATGGATGAGGGTCAATCTGGTAAAGATAAATGAAAGAAATATGCAGAATCAACTGTAGCAAGACATTTTTATGAGAATGGCCAAAATGTATCAGAATTACGGTGGTGCATTCTAGAGGAGGTTACGGGAAATGACTTAGAACAAATCTCGATATGCTTATTACAGCGCAAGGTCTTCTGAATAAATAGATTAGATGCTTTGGTGCCCAAAGGATTGAATGAGAAATGTCAGTGGAATGTTTTCCTTTGAGATAGGTAGCTGCTTATCCATATGTCTTTAATTTTAGCATGTTAGTTTTAAGTGTAGTTAGTAATAGGGACCAATAAGTGGATATAGATGATGAAGGTTTAAATAAGCCTTATTTATATAGATAGGTAAAGAAATACTGGAATGTTCGAGTGAGCATTTCGGCTTGGTGATGGTGTTGAAAGTTTTAGGGTTATTTTTTACTTTAATGTATCTGTATTGTCTTAAAGGGGTTTTATCGTTACAAAGATCATGTCTCAGATTATGGGGACAGTAAAAATAAGCACTTTTGTAATTGGGTTGCATTACCTCTGTCACTTGGTTTAGCAGATATAAGCATCTCTGTAAAACTGTCTTTTATTTCTGCTGTTGCTGGGTCAGAACGCCCCTGGGTCGATTCTGGCACCCTAGACACGCCCCCTGCACTGTGATTGGCTGGCTGACATTTCATTCAGCCTGTTGGGATACGCCCCTAGACAGGAAACGCCCCGGCCACGCCCCCTGTGCTGTGATTGGCTGCTTGCACACTCTGTGTTTACTCCCCTCTGAGCTGTTAAAATCGATAGTGAAACCAAAGTCTGCTGGCTCTATGTACATCTCCCAGCTTTAGGGTCAATGTTCTGGGCAATTACTGGCTGTTTAAGGGGCTTTTGCCAAGAGGTTGATTCACCTCCTCACAGATCCAGTCCTTAAGCTGCTACTTGGAAAAGAAGGCGTTCTGTTCCTCAGATCGAATGCAAGCCCCACCTCCTTATGACGTCATCACCTGTATTGTATAACATAAGGATTCAACACTATGTCTGCATGAGCTGCTTGCATAGAGCAGTGCTTAGGTGATCAGCCCTGCAAGACAGAGGTTGGGAGTTCAATTCCCATCAGTATTGTTTTGGGTTTTTTTTTATTTAAAATTTATACACATATGTAAAGATATGAAAATATATGTGTGAACATCTATAATTTTATTCATATACACACACAAAGCTCCCTTATATAGTGTCCTATCCTTGCAGTCACACCAAGCACTTCCAACATACGTGATACAATGCATATATTCTGGGGGATGAGAAATGATATAGGGGAGCCCTGTATGTGTATATATATATATCATTATAGAGATTAACATATAGATTTTAGGTCTCTCTACATATGTGTAGAAGTTAGGGGGGAGGGGGGGAAATATACCCTGTGAGGGACTAGAACTCCAAACCCCTTCGTTGTAAAAACAATAAGTCTATCACTGCTCTACCTGCTGCACCACCAGCCCAAGTCAGTTACAGGATGAGCAGGGCCTTCTCTGAAAGCTGATTTGCTTCTCCACATGCCACTAACAGGAAGCAGAGATCTTAACAGCTGCTGGCTTTCAGTTGTGTGTAAACTAAGACATATGACAGTTGCTTGCTGGAGTTTGGAGCCTCAAGGCTGCAGACATAAGCAGGCAGGAGGCTACAGAGCTGTTATATCCAGACAACCTTCTGCATCCCCTGCTTTAAACAAAATGATGATGTCACAGTTCTTCAGTGAGGGGAGACACGCCTCCTGGGAGGAGAGACATACCTGCTGACAGGAGAGACACGCCCCTGTATTTCAAACTCAATCTGAGAAAATTAGCTGGACAGCACGAGCAGCTCAAACGATAACACCCCTTTAAGGTTAAAATTCTTACTATGTTTCTATTGCATGTATGGCAGATTTAGAGACTGAGCGATTCAGATCCCAGGTTACATTTAATCAATGTTTATGTGAAGATCTTGCAATAATGTTGACTTTTTGATACTAATATTTTTACGCTTAAAAGCATGAACGTGATACTGAATGAGAAATTACTCGTGATTTTGAATACGGCATATTCACTTGTTGATGTGGACTGATTTGCAGGTGGAGTCCTGCATATGCAGAAAGTAACCTAGGGAGATCGGTGCTAAATTGTGAATTATATTTACTATTTTGCCATAGGCAAACTTTAACTCTATCAGTTGTCTATCTATAAAACACTAAAACGTAACTTTTATTATGTATAACACTTAACCTCTATAGGTTACGTTTAGTGTTTTATAGATAGACAACTGATAGAAGTTTGCCTATGGCAAAATAGTAAATATAGTGATCAAAAGTCACTCTGTTCTCTTGTGAGATTCCCATTTTTTTGGAGACTATTTGACAAAATTTGTGAATTAAGGACAAATCAGATAATCTACTGCAGCAGTCTGCAAAGTAATAATCACGCATTTCCTGAATGACCCAAATTCGTATGAATTCATACTGGACATGAATTATATAAATATTAATGAGTGGCAGCCATCATGCGAGAGCAGTGGCAGAACATTTTCAGCTTGTAGGTTATAATTAAAGTAAGAGGTGCATAAGCATGCCGAACAATGGCCTACCAAAGGATGAGTATCATTCATATGTTCACTAATACAGCATAGCTCCATTAATGTATATATATTGACTGCATATCCTTAAATAGATTTACTGCAGGGCCTACATTCTGTTAATGCCTCAATCTATCACAGTGCAAAGGCAGTTATCCAAAGGAGTGCCCTACAGTGAAGAGATTTAAAGAGATGCAATCAATATATGAACAGTAATGCAGGGCTGTGGAGTCGGTAGGCCAAAGCTCCGACTCCTCAATTTCCCTAACTCAGACTCCCACTCCCTCTTACAAGGAGCATGTTAAAGTGACAACTTTACTGTAGTGAAATGTTAACATCTGGCTTTTTATCACCTTATGTTACAATAACCAAGCTATTTATGTAGAATATACACTGACAAGCAAAATGGTAACAATGTTTTGAACTTTTGACTTTCAGGCTCCATATCTTACCATCCACTACAGCAGGGGTCCTCAAACTACGGCCCGCGGGCCGCATGCGGCCCACCGAGGATTTTTATCCGGCCCGCTGCTGCCACCTGCGGCAACGGTGGTGGCAGCGGCAGAGCCACAGTCCTCTGAGTTATTGTGCGCTCTCTATAAGCTATCATACATGAAAAAACTTTGAGACTCTCGGTTCACATATTTTGATCAAAAGATGTTTAAGCTGCCCACGACTTTCAACGTGATCTCAAAATCGGGCAGTCCTATCCTATCTTTACCTATCAATCGAGCCAATCAGCCCTCTCGCTGGGTCAACCGACCTCCATTATTCAGAGAGAAAAAATAAAAAACACCCAACCTGCAAAGCTGCCTTCTTATGACAGCCTGTGAGAGTGGGCGGGGACAAAAACCAAAATGGAAGCACCCCTTCTTTCCATCTAGGTTAAAAAAATGTACACCAAGTAAACGTTTGTTTTCTGCACAAAAAAAACATTTTAAAAAAAAGTATGCAAACCTGGGTCCCCACTGGCAGGGCTGCGACACCATGTAATTATACAGAAACACACAAGACCGCCACCGCGGCCTTTCGAAAAAAAGGGCAAACACTAGTGGGAAACCCTAAAGAAGCATTTATGTATCTATCTCATAAAAAAAAATTTTTTGAGCTCTCGGTTCAATATTTTGATAAAAGATGTTTAAGTGCCCACTATTTTCAACGTGATCTCAAAATGGGCGTCCTACACTACCCTTACCTTCAATAGAGCCAATAGGCCTCTCGCTGGGTCAAAAGCCCTCCTTATTCGAGAAAAAAAATTTAAAAAACACCCCAACTGAAAAGCTCCTTTTAGACACCCTGTGAGAGTGGGCGGGGACAGAAACCCAAAATGGAAACACCGCCCACTCTCACAGGCTGTCATAAGAAGGGCAGCTTTGCAGGTTGGGTGTTTTTTATTTTTTCTCTCTGAATAATGGAGGTCGGTTGACCCAGCGAGAGGCCTGATTGGCTCGATTGAGAGGTAAAGATAGGATAGGACTGCCGATTTTGAGATCACGTTGAAAGTCGTGGGCAGCTTAAACATCTTTTGATCAAAATATGTGAACCGAGAGTCTCTCTATAAGCTAGCCCCTGCTGTCGCGCTGCCTCACATCACTTGTCACCGGCCACAGCACATATGATGGGAGGTGCCATGAGCGGTGACAGATAATATGAAAGCCATTGCGAGCCACGCAACAGCAGGGGCCAGCTTCGGGGGGCGGACACTCTGCAGCGCAAGGGAGGTGCCTGAGGGCGGACATTTACAATATATGGGAGGTTCCTGTGAGTGGCAGGGGGCGGACACTGTGCAATGTATACGCAGAATGTCCGCCCTCTGCCACTCACAGACACCTCTCACATATTGTAAATGTCCGCCCTCAGGCACCTCCCGTCAGCTGCACAGTGTCCCCCACCCACAGTAGTCCCCGGCGATGCCGCTATCACCCGCCGCCAATCGTTAGGGTCCTAAGTGGATACCGATCACTAAGGTACCAGCTTAGGACCTTAGCGATCGGTGATGGCAGCGGCGCCGGGACTAACGGTATGTGTGTCTGCCGGACGCACATACAGATGCTTCTGTGGAGAGCAGGGGCTCTCCGCTCTGCAGAGTACTCGGGTGAGGCGCAGGAAGGATGCGCCTCACCAGAGTCCACAGCAACGGGCGTGTCAGCGTCATCACGCTGCGGGGGCCGGGCCTGGGATGTCACACCGCCCGAAGAAGAAGCCAGGAGAAGCGACAGCGGCGGGGAGCCAGGTAAGTGAGTGATGTCAGTTTATTATTTTTAATTATCTCCACACCTGCTGGGGGCCCTAATTTTACCTACAGACCTGCTGGGGGCCCTAATTCTACCTACACCTGCTGGGGGACCTAATTCTACCTGGGGGCCCTAATTCTACCTACAGACCTGTTGGGGGCCCTAATTCTACTTAAAGACCTGTGGGGGGCCCTAATTCTACCTACAGAACGGTGGGGCCCTAATTCTACCTACAGACCTGCGGGGGGCCCTAATTCTACCTACACCTGCGGGGGGCCCTAATTCTACCTACAGACCTGCGGGGGGCCCTAATTCTACCTACAGACCTGTGGGGGCCCTTATTCGACCTACAGCACGGCTGGGGGCCCTAATTCTACCTACAGACCTGCGGGGGGCCCTAATTCTACCTACAGACCTGCTGGGGGCCTAATTCTACCTACAGACTGTGGGGGCCCCTTTAATTTCTACCTACAGACCTGCTGGGGGCCCTAATTCTACCTACAGACCTGCTGGGGGCCCTAATTCTACCTACAGAACCTGCTGGGGGCCCTAATTCACCTTACAGACCTGCTGGGGGCCCAAAATTCACCTACGACTGTGGGGGCCCCTAAATTCAAAAATAAACTTGGGAAATTCACCTAAGATCGCCACAATTATAAAACTTTTTTTTAAACTTTAAATTTTCCCCTACGAGGGCTGGGGCCTAAAATTCCCACCCCGGGGCCCAAAAGTTTGAGGACCCCTGCACTACAGCTTTGAATGTGAGACTACTATAATTTTATAGATATCATCTTACCTATCTATACATAAATTGGACTTGCAGCTATTTAGCATCTGCTTAGTTCTGCAGATTCTTGTCATGTAACTGCATTGTTAGGCTATGTTCACACGGCTTATTTCAGAACGTATTTACATCGGATTGCCGATCGTAAATACGTTCTGAAATCAGTTAAAATCAGTTGCAAATAAGTGCCACAAAGTTGGCACGTTTTTGTAAAAAATTTTTTTTTTTTCCCGAGGGATTCCCCATCTCCATTCTTTGTAGGGGGTTTTGAATCCGTCCTAGAAAATTTGGACATGCACCATTGTTTTTCCGTCCGGTTGCCACCCGTCAACCCCGCTGGCGGCAATCCGGCAGGGGAAAAAATACGCGTGTTTTGAACGACGGGGCCGTTTTTTTCCTATTAAAATAAATAGAAAATAGGTTTGTGACTTGTTTCTGACTGATTTGCCAAAGGATTGACGATGGGGGTCAACCCCGTGGGCAAATACGCGGCGAAAAAAGGGCCTTTTGGTAAACCCGGGGCCCTTTACTGTTTTGCTCCTAAAAAAAAAAAAATGTTAATTTCTTTTTATTTTTTTTAATATTTGGAAAACCCAAACTTTTGGCTTTAAAATAGGCCTGAATCCCTTTTTGGGCTCTGGGAAAAATTCAACCCATTTGTTGACAAATCTGATTCTCGGTCTAGTTTTCAGGGCCCCCCGGGATGTTGGCCCCATCCCTGGTTTTTGGGCACAATACGCCTTTTTTTAAATTCGACCGAAAAGGGGTGTTGAATTGGGTTGGGGTTTCTGGGGACAGTGGAGGTTTAATACAGCAACTTTACCTCTTTGTCATTGAACCATTCCTTCCCCCAACCTTGATTTTCCCCTTTCAGGTAAAATTGTCCTGCGGGGAACACCTTGATGCCTTTTTTAAAAACCCAGAGTCTCGAGTGAAATGAAGTAAACATCTTTTTGGGAAAACCCCTCACATATGGGTCCCAGCATTTAGGCCACCATCGTTTCCCGGTCAAGAAACCAACATTTTTTGGATGTGAAAAAACCCCCTAAATATCATCGGGTTTTTTCCCTCCCCCGGAACGGGGAACAAGTTTTAAAATTTTCGATACTTTAACCCCTTTTTTCCCTTACCCATTTGCCTCTTTGACCCCAAAGTGAAAGGGACTCATCTTATCGCCCCCAAACCCACCCTTTTTCCAAACCCCCAAACTTTTCGTATTTTTTTTGCAAACACGAGCAACTGTTCTTATAACGAGACTGAAGTCAAGGCTTCCTTCATTTTTGGGGGCCATCTTCCAAAACTTGTTTTTAAGTGACAGATGGTGCCTGCATGGACATCTGGGGATCTCCTATTTCGAAGCAAACGAGGCCCCCCCCCACTGCCGGGCGGGCCCCCTCGAAATGATTGGGGGCTTTTGTGAGCGGGTTGTTGGGGGTTTTATATATTTTGGCCCCCCTGGACGTCCACCTTTTTGGCTTTTTAATGGATTTTGGGACTTTTATTTCGTATTCCCCCAGCTTTCATGGCCTCAAAATTTATTTCTAGTTTGGCAAAATTTTCTTGGCCAATAGAAAACTATTGATGAGTGGATGATGCTGCTTCTTTTTTCTTTTAAAATCTTCTTCATGGGGTGCTCGAAACGGGTGACCCTTTCCCTTTGGGGGAATTTAGCAATTTAACCCCACCCCCTATTTAGGGAATGGGAGGGGAAAAAGGTTGTAATTTTTTTGTTAAAAAAGAAAAAAAAGAATTTTTCCCCCACCAAAGGGGCAAAACCCTAACAATGCAGTTACAAAGAGAAGAAAACTGCGAAACCCAGCAAATGCAAAATATTGCAGGTTTTATTTAAAGTTTTAAGATAGCCAAGATGATTGTCTATAAAAAGATAGAAAAACCCCATTTTCCCCCAAGCTGTTAAATGGGATGGTTTAGATGTGGAAACCTTGGTAAAGTCAAAAACTTCAAAACTTTTTTTTCCCTTTTTCTTGTGGTTTTTTAAAATAAATTCATTGGGGTACGACTTTTAGAAAAACAAAAAAAAAAAAGTTTAAAAAAAAATTGTAAGTATGCAAAAAGGCCCCGCCAAATAAGTGGGGGAAAAAAAAAAAAAAAATTTTCAAAAAAAAAAACCGAATATCATTTGTAGAGGTTTTAGTCGGGGAAAATTTTTTTGGGGAAATAACATCTATGCCCCCCATCAGGTTTCCCGGTTCGTTTGATGACCTCAAATCTGAAATTTTTTCCAGGCTAAAAAACGGGCCCTCCCTACCCTAACTTGATTGGGGGCCAAATTGTCGGGCCAAAAATGGGCAACATCTTAAAAATGAAGGGGGAAAAAAGGAATTGCCTCAACAGTCATTTTTAATTTAATGGTTTTGGGCTCTTCTACTTTTAAAAAAATGAAAAAATTTTTTCCCAAAATCAGTCAATTTATTTGCTTTTGGGAGCCAAAAATCCCTTTTTCCCCTGTGCAAAGCTTTTGCCTGCCCCAAGTCATTTAAATTACACTCCTCATGTGATGAAGGGCTGAAAAAGGGGAGGGAAGCCTGGAAAACCCTTTTCCCCTTTTTCCTTGGCCGCTTAAAGGGGTGCGCCTTTATTTTAAATTGGGGGGTTTTTCATGGGGGGGGAAAAAAGTCCGGGCATTTTTTAAAAATGGGGCTCGAATCCCGGGAAAAAAGGGGAATGCCTCCGAAATTCCCCCCCAGCCTTGAGTGCAACCCACAATTTATACCAAAACAGGGAACTTTGAAAACCCTTTTTATATGGGGTTTCAACCCCAAATTTATTTAAACCAAATTTTGCCCACCCCAAGGGGGTAGCAAAATTCTATTTTTTTTTCTTTACATGATGACGGTTTTTCCAAGGCCAAAAAACCCCATGTCATCTTTCCACCCCTTTGGGTCAAGGGAGAAAGGCCCGCTGTCTGGTAGCAAGTCTTCCATCTAACAGGGTAATCTGTCCTTTTGGGGGTTCCGGCGGGAAAATTTAGAAAAATACAAAATCTAAAGGTTCTCAAAAAGATAGAAAAAAACGGGTGAAATAAGCACTGAAAAAAAGTTTACCAAATTTTTCCCAAGGGAAAAAAAATTTTTTTAAAGGGCTATTGGGCACGAAAACCCCAAAAATTCCCAAAAAACCCTTTTCCCCTGTTTACCCAGGGAAAAAAAAAAAAATAAATTAAAAATTAAAAATTTTTTTGAAATTTTTTTAAAAAAAATTAATTTTTTAATATTTTATATATTTTATAAAAAAATGGCACAGGGAAAAAAGTATTTTAAAACATGAAGAAAGAGGGTGCCAAAAAAAAATCATGACATTTAGCTAAAAACCAAAAAAATTAGAAAGCAATTTTTGCCACTTATTTAAAAAACAAAATCAGCTTTTTTTTCAAATGATTTTGGGCCAAAAAAAAGTTGTCTCAAAACTAAGGGTTTGCCACACAAAAAAAAATTTTTTTATTTATATTTTTTAAAACAAGTGAGCTGCTCAAACCTTTGGCCCAAACCCGTTTTTAAAAAAAAAATACTGATAGGGAATTTTGTTTACAGAAGAATTTCTAAAACTACTTAATTTAAAGGGTTCCCGTGAGGGACTGTTGCATCCCTAGCGGGGGTGAAAAGCAAACATCATCTGGCACAAAATTTTATAAAAATTTCAGGATGAAAAGGACCAATGAACCGAGACCTTCTTGAAAAAAAAAAAATTTAAAAAAAAAAAAAAAAAATTATATATATAAAATATATAAAAATAATACAAACCCCACTCACCGGGCCCACTTTTTTAGGTACACTGGGCCAACTGCCTTTGTTAACACTTAAATTTTAATCAGCCAATCAATGGCGGGGAAACCCCCGTGCAATTTTGGAGGGAACTTGGTAAAACAAAACTCCTGCGTTCAAACCCAAACATCAAAATATGGGGAAAAAAAGAAAGGTTTATTTGTGTCCTTTGAACGGGCATGGTTTTTGGTTCCAGAAGGGGTGGTCAAAAAGTTTTTCATAAAGGGTGAACTCCCGGTTGGGGGTTTTTGAAAAAATTTAAAAGGGGGGTTTCAAGAATTTTTTTCCGAAAAAAAAAAAAAAAAAAAATTTCCTTGAGCCCAAAATCCTGTGGGGGAAAAAGCCTTTTTTGTTCCAGAGGCAAAGGGGGGAATGGGCAAATCCTTCTTTGAGCTGATGAAAAGGAAAACCGTGGGGCCAAAATACCCCCGGAAACCAAAAAAGGGGGCGAAAAGATCTCGAAGCCCAAAAAACGCGAAATTTGAGCCAGAAAGGGGTACCCGCAGCAGAAGACCCCCACCGGGTGCCACCCCCCTTTCAGTACCTTTAATGGGGGGGGCAGGAAAGGGCTCCAAAATTTGGGCCCCAAGCTCATTTGAAATTGGGGCCTTAGAAAGATTGGAAAAAAAAAGTTGCCCCGGTTCTGTGGTCTCGATTTTTGCTGGGACTTTTTTATGGAGGGCCCGGAATTTGGCGGGCAAAAAAACATGAAAGCATGGATCCCAAAACCTGCCCCTTTTATCAACGGGTTTTTAGGCTGGTTTGGGGGTGGTTTTTCATTGGGGGTGGGGAAAAATTTCTTGGCACTCTTTTGGGGGCCCCCTTTGGTACCCCCAAAAAGAGCCTCGTTCACCACCCCTTTAAATCTTTGCCACCCCAAGGGAAACTAGGCCCCTTTTTTGGAAGGGAAAAGGGGGGTTTCCCAATTGGTTTATAAAATTTTGGGGGGGGATACTAAAGGGGGGGTGGGTTTTGGCTGTGTTTTTTTTTTTTAAATTTAATTTTGGTCTTGTTGGGGTTTTTTGTTTAAAAAACTTTTGGTTTTTGGGGATTTGGGGTTTGGGGGGGCATTTTGGGGGCCTGGGGGAAGTTGGGGTCCCTAATGGTGTAAATTTAGGCCCTTATTTTTGTTGGGAGAACTTGCCAAATTGGTTTGGGGGTTTACTAAATACTTTTTTTTTTCCCCCCACTGGGAAAGGATGGGACTGTGCCTTTGTCTGGTGTCCCTTTTTGAAATAAATGGTGCAGTCCATTTCCCTCGACGTAAAAAGGGCGGGAAAATGCCAAAATTAGTTTTCATTTATCGTCACCCGCGGGGACTTTTTTAATTTCGCCCAAGAAGGGGGCGCGTTTTGGGGGCATGTGGACCCACAACCGTAAAGGGTTGTACAAATTTATGACTGGAAAGGGCAGTTTTTAAAAACCAGGGGTGGGAGTCGGCCCAAACCGAAGCCCCGACTCCCTCCCTACAGGCGGGATGTTTAAGAAAAAACTTTTCTGTTGTAAAATGGTAACTCAGGATTTTTTATCCCTTATGAAACCAAATTAAACAAGCCTTTTTTTTTTGGGGGAGAAAAGGGCAACCCACAAGCAAAAGGGGAAAATTTTTGGTCCTTTAACGGGGTTGGGGGGTTAAAATTTTTGGAAAAGGGTGGGTTTTTTTTCTTTTCGCAATACCCCCGGGGGGTGCACCGGGGGAAAATTTGAAGAGATCGGGATCAGTTTTAGGGCAAGATTTTGCTTGAATCTGATCCAGACCCCCCAAAAGGGTTCACCCTATTTATTGAAAACCAAAAGGGGGGATTTCCCCAAAAAACTAAAAAAAATAAAAAAAAAATTTTAAAATTTTGATTTTTAGACAACAAAAAAATAAAAGGCCTTTTCCCCAAATGGGAGGGGGTTTTCCGGACGGTGTTTGGGGGTTTTTTACTTTTCCCCCTTTTAAAAAACCCGGCCGGAAAAAAAATTGCCCAATTGTGCCCCCTGGAAAACCCATGCAGCAGTCCCCACTTCACGGGGGGTTTTTTCCCTCGGGGGTTTTTCCCCCGGGGGCCCCCAAAAAGCATTGAAACTGTTTCCCTTCTTTCCGTCCGGTTTCCGGACGGAAAAATTAACAACCCCAAATTTGGGGGGGGAGGGGGGGTTGTTCCCCCGTAAACGGGAAGAAAAGCCGTCCCCCGCCCGCGGCCCTGGGGGGCGGCCGCAAACCGGAAAAATTTGATGCTAAATACAAAAAGTCAAATTTATGGGATTTAAAGGGGAAAAGGGCCGGGGGTTTTTTTAAAAGGGGGCCTTTTACAAGTTTAGTGGATGGAAAAGGGGGGGGGAGCCTGGGAAAATCCGTTCAAAAACCCTTGTTAAACCCTTTTGCTTGGCCGTGGGAAAAAAATATTTATTGGAATGACTTTAGAAAAAACAAAAATTTTTTGTAAAAAATGCAAAAACTGCAGGAAACATTTGTGGAAATCTATAATTTTTTCTGAGAAATTGTAAGCCTCCACAATCCTGCTTTTCATGCCTCCCCATCTGATCTCATTTTTTTACCAAGTGAGAAAAAACCCCCTCTACACTAACCCTTGGGGTTTGGGGGGAAAATGATTTAAACCCCAGGGGCAACATCTCAAAAAAAAGGGGGGTATAAGGAATTGCCCTTTGCCACTGGGCAGTTTTTAAGAATGGTTAAAACTTCAAATTCTTTAAAGCAAGGGGAAAAAATTTTTCTGAATTTTGTTTGCCCTGGGAAAACAGAATTTTTTTCCCCCTGGGGCCCCGGCTTTGCCCTGCCTTTTCTTTTTTTACACTCCTCTTTTGGGGAAAGGTTAAGGAAAAATGGGAGCCAAATAGGGACGGGGGGACCCAAAATTTCCCCTTTTCTCTTTGAATTTATCAAAATAACCCGGACCCCAAATTATTATATATTTTGGGAGTCGGTCCATTTTATGGGCGAAAACCCCACCCTGCCCAAAATAGCCCCTCCGACTCCACAGCCCTCAAAAAGGGGCTAGACGGAAAAACTGCTGGAACAGGCAACCAAGAAAAACAAAGGGGTTTTTACTTTTAGGGGCCCGAAAACCCTTTCGTTTTGGGCTAGGGGAAAAAAAACCAGTAGAACAAGTTCATAAATTCAGGCACATTTCCCCAACCCCTACGATGCGCGATTTAAAAATTTATACGGGGTCCCTTAACGTTTTTACATTATTTTTTCAAGCTTAATGTGATGTGAATATAACCTTCGGTGGGGGAAAAGCAAAGTGTAAAAGGGCTTGTTCAACTGGGCTCCCCCCAACAAAATTTATGAGCACACAGCTGCTCCCGTGGGGAAATTTCCCCAGGGGGATCTTAGCTGTAAACACCTGTTACTTCTATAGGTCACAGAAAAACATTCTAAGCACAGCAGAGAAGTCTTTTTTTTAAAAATTTTTCCAAACCCTGGGGAAAATCACTTTTTTTGGGTTGTGGTTTTTTTTGGGGAACCTGGCGGCCTTTTTTTCTTATTTCCCTTTTTGGGCTTTTCCAATGGGTGGGCAACAAAGGGGGGGTCCTTTGGGCTGGTTTTTTTCATTTTTAAAAATTTAAATATGGGGTGGGGGTTTTTGTTTTTTTTGCCTTAAAAAAAATTTTATACACATTATAATAATTCTTTTTTCCCCTTTCATTTACATTCCCAAGATCTAATTTTTAAACCTTTTTTTTGATGGGGTCTCGATAATGTTTTCCCCTGTAAAGACTAATTTTCACTTGTATTGCCCCGTATTCGCCTTTTTGAAAGGCCCCCGAAATTTCGTTTGGGAGATTTCTCCCAAAAAATTTTTTCCGGGTGGAACCCTGGTTAAGGCTAATTTTTTACTTGGGTTATTTGCGGGGCGGGAAAATTTTTCCCGTGTGGACCGGGGAGCGGGGGGAAGGGGCCCGGGGGCCCCCCCCCCTCGCCCCCGGCCCCCCCTAAAAATTTTGGCGGCGCGTAAAAGCCCGCTAAAAACATGACAAAGGTTTTACAAACCCCCCCCCGCGGCGGATTCCCGGTGCCGGGGGGAAAGGGGACTAATCCATAGTTCTCTTTTTAAAACTGGGGATTACCGTAATGAAAGGGACGTTTCCCCGCCCGTAATTGCGCCCCGTAAGGGTTTTAAAAATTAAAGGACTGAAATTTTGGGGGCCCCTTTAACGTGTGAAAAATAGCCCCAAATGGCTTCACTGCAAAGGTTTTTTGTTCCAGTAAGTAACATTTTTTTACAGTGGGGAAAGTTTTGCCCCTTTGGTGGAGCTTCCCGCCACCCCCAAAACCCGGAAAAAAAGAATAAGTTGGGAAACAAACTGAACTTTGCCGGGCAGGGCTCCCAGCTACAGTTTGTTTCCCTTCTACAGGAGGGAAAGGGGGTTATGAAAAACTATTCACTCACACAGTGGGATACAGGGCCCGACTCTGTTGGGCAATTCGGGGGCCCCTGATTTTTTATCTCCGAGGGGGTAGATGAAAAAGGGGCCCTAATAGGGACATTTTTTTCATTGAGAAGCTGTTGTATGAAATATTCCTGAAATACTTCTATGGAAAAAATCAAGATCTAAAAAAAGATAGAAAAAATCAGTAGTGGTTGTAAGGGGTTTGCTGTTCCCCGTGTGCCTGTGCGGATTTTAATACCTAGGCCAACAGTTTCCCTGGAGAAGAACATTTCCCCATATTACAGGCAACAACTGAGCCGATTCATTTAAATTTGCCAGGGAGTAAATGAAAAACCACAAACTGTGGTCACTCCCTAGAAGAATCAATACTACGCAATTTTAGAAACAAGGAATTGTAACACTCCATTTAATAATCCACAAAACATGAAGACTAACAAAAAACAACTTGATGAGGTTGCAAATACGTAGCTGCTGATGACGAAGGTGAGCGATAATGAGGCAGACAAATATAGACAGATATAAAATTAAGGACAGTGCCACACCTAGATCACATTGGTGACGGCTAACCCATCACTAAGCAAACAGATGAGTCACCACATTTTGTAAACGGATTCATCCAAAAGAAATATCACAAGTTTTGTACCTGATGAAGCGTTGGTTTGCAACGCAAAACGCATAAGGTCTGTACATGTTTTTAACTATGCGAAGGTCTCATCTGCCTTTGTGTTTTTAGAAATAAATTGGTACTATTTAATTTGGGGATTTTTTTTTTCCCCGTTTTTGTCCTGCCCAAGCGCCCCCAGTTCCCCTTTTTTCAATAAATTTAATATATAATTTTAAATTTTAAAATTAAAATATATATTTTATAATTAATATAAAATATATAAATTTAAAATTTTAATAAAGCAAAAAAGCACTTATTAAAAAAAAAATTTTTTTTTAAAAAAAAATGGGTGCCGGTTATACGGGCAGGCCTCCGGTCCCCTAATATCCAAAGAAGACGGGGCCTCCCCCCCAAATGCAAAAAAAAAAAAAGAAAAATTTATTCCAACATGTAGGACTTATTTAATAAATTTATATTTTTTATATAATATTACACAACAAACCATAAAACCTTGGGTTAATACATTTTTATGACCCCCTTCCTCTCTTTGATGTCGGCAGAGCATAGCAAGTCACATGGTGTGCGCTGCTTTGGTGGGTGGGTGTGTATGTGAATACATATATACACACCTACCCACCAACCCAACATACAGTGGGTATGGAAAGTATTCCGACCCCTTTATATTTTTCACTGTTTCATTGCAGCCATTTGGCACGTCCATTTTTTGCTCTTTAATGTACACTGTGCAGCCCATCTTGAAAGAAAAAAACAAACATATTTTTGTAAATGTATTAAACAAGAAAAACTGAAATATCACAGTCATAATGGATATATATCCCTCGCTGCCGTCATGGGTAAAGTTGTAAAACAGGATGATTATTGGCTTTCGGATCAAGGGGGACAGTATGTTTGTGAATGGTTGACATGCTGCTGTGGTAAAAGTGCATTGTGAGCTGTCCAATGGCACCATCATGAATAAGTGATGTGGAAACTGCAGGCACACGTCCACTGGGAAAGTAAAAGGTGGCTAAGAAGGGGGTGCCAAGGGCGACGGACACCCCATAGTGATGGACCATCAAAACTGACCAGCTGTTGTCCAGGCTGCACTATGCTCTTTAAGGGTATGTTCACACGATGTACTGCGACGCATACAGTATATCGTGTCTTTCGGGAGCTCGCACTAATACACGCGTACTCCCCCGGCAGCTCCATTGACATTCATTACTCGCGGGGTATCCGCCACGAAAAATCAAAGTCAATTTTTTCCTGGCCCGGGAAAAAGGGTCGGGAAAAAGGAGGGCAATTCATAGTTTTGTATGAGAAACTATGGATTCTGTAATTTCGGGGCAAATTCTCGCCCCCTATTAGACGCAAATACGCGGGCGAATGCGCGTCAAAATTACGCCGGTGAACATACCTAAGGCTCCCTTTCTGTGGTGACTAAACGATAAGTAGTAGGTTCACCCTTCAGAGAATTATCTTTCCGGGAGAACGGATAAGTAGGGACAAGAAGCGCTTTAATTTTTTATAATAATATGAATTGATGGAAAGATGCTCACTTTTCGATATCCGCGGTACAGTGCAAAGAGTAAATGTGGCAATTCCCCCCGTTGTTGTAGAAAACACTGCCCCGGCACGTTTCCCGCCTATGGTTCCACGGGGACGCCGAGGATGAGAGATCGTTAAAATAACTGCAAGGGGTTTTTGCTGTCAGTTGGTGGGAATGTAAACGGAGGTGAATTTGCAGAAGTTAAAAATTGTGGCAAGTTTTTTGGGGGTGAATAACTTCAGGGGGCCCACTTAGCCCCCGTCCACGCAACTACAGCAGTAACCCAGCTTGCAGCTATTTTAACTATGACTCAAACAGATACTGACTGCAGTGCACCCCACAGCTGCTGGACAGTGTGTGGGGTGGGGAGACCCATAGAGCCGACATGACATTTGAGGTGCTGCAACAAATGCTTAACTGGGTTTTAGTCTGGGGAAATTAGTCAGGGTAGTACTTGGAAGTTTTGGCCATTTTATTTTATACATGGTTGGGCATTTCCAGCTGTATGACATTGTCTTGCAGGAACATCCCATCTGTCTCAGAGAAGACAAAAAGCACGTATGGGTGTGCATGATCGCATGATCTGCAAGGATGGATTCATACCCAAATCATACGAGAGTGCCTGCCACATGACCGGGCCCAGAAAATACCACAAACACTTTCCCCAGATCATAATGCTGTTACTACCTGCTTGTGTTCTTCCAGCAATGGTTGCAGTGTCTTTGTTTTCTGATGTTTCTTGTTTAACATCCCAACGACCATCCGTTCAATGAAATAGAAAATGTGGTTCATCTCAGTAAGCAACCTTCTGCCAATCAGCGGAGGTTCAATTCCAAAACTGCCTAGAAAATTTAAGCCTTTTCTACCAATGCAACTTCATTAGCAGGGTTGCAGTGATCATCCGTCTGCTTTGGAGCTCCTTACACAGCAGGGTTCACTGAACTGTTTTAGGAACACATCTGGTAGTCCCTGGTTAATCTTGGTGGAAAGCTGCTCAACTGCATCCAACATCCCCCTCTCACATCAATGACGTGGTGTTCCATGTTGTCTATTTGCAATAGTGCCATCTGTCCACTCACGATGCACTTTCACCATCAGCATATGAACGGACGATTCACAAACTGCAGTTTTAGAAATACTGTCACCTTTAGCTCTCAAGCCTATAATCCTCTATTCTGATAAATTGCCCCTTTTATCCATGTAAGCGATGAGGGATGAATATATGCAGACAGCCTACTGCACACCTTATATATCCACCAGGCCAGCTCACGACACGGAACTGACGAAAGTAGGGAGAGGTTATAATAATGGGCAGTGTTATAGGGTATATATATATATAGATATTAAAACCTCGCATGCCTTCGGCCGCCATCTTGGCTCGGCCCGGGGGTCATTCAGCTCGCAGGATCGCCGTCCTTGGTAAGACAGTTGGCACTCTGACTCCGGTCTTCCGTTTAAACTTGGCCTCAGCCAGCTTTATTGAGGCACAGACATTACAAGCAGGCAACAAAAACAAACAAAATAAACCTCGGCCGTCTGGCCACTAACTACACATGTGTACAGAGTCCCTCTCTCACATGTGAACAGGACCTAATGTCCAGTCTCACCAAACACTTTGTCCCAGTCTTCCCGCTGGGTCCCGGCTTTTTCCAAGCCTCTGGGGGGCCAGAGCCTCTGTCTCCAGCTCCAGTGCTGCTCCAGGTTCTGGCAGCAACCACGCCCCCTGATCACCTGCAGAGACAGGCTTTTTATATGCCTGGTAAATCCTGGAACCGAACCTGGCCTGGAACGTGGGGACGGCCTCCCACCCAACGCTGTGACCGTCCCGGGAAAGGCAACCCATCAAAAGCCGCATAGCAGCCATACTAGTTACACATGTCAGTAACCTATGGTTACTGACGCCAAATGGTTGCCTTCCCCACCGAATCCAGGATTTCGGTGGCACGTCGGCAGCAGATCTCCTGCTGTTCGCCACCTAGTGGCAGAATCCTGCAACCGTCTGAGGTCGGTCGGCCACAATATATATATAAAAATTAATTAATTCTTAGGCTATGTTCACACGGCCTAATTGCGGGGCGTACAGTATGCCCCGCAATTACGCCGGGTGTTTGGAAGTCGCGCTGATCGGCACTTATCTCCTCGCACGTACAATACGATCGTATTGTACGCCCGGGGAGAGGAGGCATAATCCATAGCTCTCTATGAGAATTGTGGATTTCCGTAATTTCGGCACGCATCTCGCTTGTATTAGAACGCAAATAAGACACAAAACATGCTCCGAAATTTGACCGTGTGAACACACCCTTAGGTCCAGTTCACACGGCTTATTCAAGCCGTAATTGCGGGACGGATTTCACCCGCAATTACGGCTTGAGTGAGGAGCGGGGGCGCTGCCCACCGGCCCCATAGACATTCATTATCCACGGCGCGTATCCTGCCGGGGTAATGAACATGTCACTTTCTCCCCGCCAGGCGGATTCGCCGAGCGGGGAGGAGAGACGGAATCCATAGTTCTCTATGAGAACTGTGGATTACCGTAATGGCTGGGACGGATTCCAGCCGTATTGCTGCACAGTACGGCGCGCAGTACGGCTGCAATCCGTCCCTGCAATAAGCCGTGTGGCCGGGGGAGGGGCGGGAGCGGGGGGCCGGCACTTCACCGGCCCATTGACAATCATTACCAGCGGCGCGTATACGCCGCTGGTAATTCACATGTCAATTATCTCCCCGCCCGGCGGATTCTCCGAGCAGGGAGAGGGCACGTGATCCATAGTTCACTATGGGAACTGTGCATTACTGTAATGAAAGGGCCGTTTTCAGCCCGTAATTTGCGCACTTCGGCCCATTTTAAGCCGTGTGAACATAGCCTTAGAGTGACCCACTACAATTATATGAATACTAGTCACTGCCAACAACAAATGAGCATGTATTCCATGGAGCATGTGTGCATCCTAGGCGAGGGTCCTCTGTGTGTTACATGGTTGTCCATTGACATCATTTCTCCTGCTGAAATACAGAAGCTTCTTGTGCATTCCACAATCTTAAAGTGAATGGCTGTGGGTAATTTACTCACAATTGCAAAAGCTGCATCAAGAAATTGGACATGTCTTCCCTTATTGGGATTGTAAGGCTAAGTCCACACAGCACGGTTTATTGGTCGGATTTTCAGACTGTGTGCGGATGTGGAAATTGCCTGAAAATTGACAAGCAACCATCCCCATAGACTTTAATAGAAAACCCGTCCAGTAGTCTACACTGAGCGGATTTTTACCCAGACGGATTTTCACACCGCCGGCATCCTGAAAGACTCAGGACATTCACGATCTTCTGCCCAGTTTTCAGGCGGAAAATGTGCTAGTCAATGGTTAAGGGGGGCGGCTGAATCCACAAACTGGACAGAACCATCCCCAAAACCATTGAATATACCGGTCAGATTCTTAAGTCTGACGGCATTTGACACTTGCGGCCGTAGCCTAAGGCCTCGTTCACACGGCTTATATGGGCGCGGGTTGGAGCCGTACTGCGCAACGTATTTGCGCTGCAATACGGCTCCAATCCGTCCCAGTAACATAGAGAACTATGGATTCCGTCTCCCCTTCCCGCTCGGCAAATCCGCCGGGCGGGGAGAAAGTGACGTGAATTATTTATGGCGCGTACGCGCCGTAGATAATGACAGTCTATGGGGCCGGCGAGCTGCCGGCCCCCCATCCCGCCCCCGCTGACGGCGTAATTGCGGGTCGAAATCCGTCCCCGCAATTACGCCGGCAATAAGCCGTGTGAACATTGCCTAAGACTCATTGTCAGCAGCCCTTTCTCAAAAAAATACGCCTTCCAGAAAAGTGGCAGACAAATAGATTTTGGCATAGCTCTGCATTGTTAGGCTTCTTACACATTAGGGAGGCCCTTAGCACAAGGTGAAAAAAATGAAAGCGATTGATTCAAATGTCTCAGCCCCTGAACTTGTTCCACTTATGAAGAGGAGAATTTGTGTGAGCTGTTTTTGTAATTGGACAGCATTTACAGGTGGTCTTTGTGGAATTAGTGGAACTAACTCGCAATTTTTGAAAATCCAAAGGCCACCTGTAAATGCTGTCCAGTTACAAAAATAATTCACACAAATTCTCCTTTTCATAAGTGGAACAACTTCAGGGGCGGAGATGATTGAATCAATCGCTTTCATTTTTTTCACCTTGTGCTAAGGGCCTCTCTAATGTAGACCACCCCTGGGGCCACCTCTAAAGGTTATCCAAAATTGAAACAGAATTGACCAAATTTTTGTCATCAGGTGGAACAGCTTGAAGGGATGAGAACTGGAAACATTACATTTCACTTTTAAGAGCCACTAATCCACATACGTGCTAGAGGCGGCTTGGAGGCACACAAATCTCTGCAGCTTCATACCAAGGAGACATGGGCCCTCCATATGCCTCTGCATAGCAACCTATTACAGAGACGTTTACCACTAGAAGAAACTGATCTAATGAAGAAGAAGTTTTGTGATACTGAAATCCAATGCAATATGGAACCATATCAAATTGGAGACATACTGAAAAGCAATAGAGTCCTATAGATCTGGTGGAGTGGTCTTCTTAATAAATGTAGTGCTGTGTAGGTATATTGGACTCATTCAGCCACATAACACGCGGCTCATACAAGCGCACTGAATCCATGTGGATTTGGTGTATTCGTGAACTATTAGATCGCAATCCTTCTGGTTTCTGATGAAATTTGAGGCAGATCTTAGCCACCTCATCCTACGGGTTAGCACATTCATAATGGACATAGGATATAGACTGCGATACAGTCTTAAAATGGTTACTAGCTCTGTTACTTTTATTAGCTCCTAAAATCATATACAATAATGCGTCACGCAGGTGTTAATTATACACACACCTAAGAATGAGACAGATCAGGATGGTGAACCCGTCTAGTGACAGAGCCTCTGATACCACTTGCATCACTTGCAACACGCTGTTGCTGGATCTGATTTTGGATCCGAAAATCTAATCCAAAAACTCAGCATCGATCGGATCCAAAATATATCCAACACGCAGGTGCATGCGTTTTTGCTGCAGCAGGATCGCACCCTATAGTTTACAATAGGGACATACTGCTGCTCTTTAGATCAAGAATGGACATGACAATTCTTAGAACGGATATTCAAATTCAAAAAACAGTGGCACACTATGGACTAAAGAAACTATTAAAAGGGACAGAGGAATTTTGGAAAAAGCATTACTGCTAACTAGGATACATGGAAAAAAATTTTTTGGAGGTTCTTAGTTCACACTTTTGGCCAAAACTGCTTAAGCCCACCTCCCAATCTTCAAGGGGACCTCAAATGTAGGTGGGTCCTACGCTATTGTTACCTCTCTATTGGGTCCTGTTCAGACCTGCATACTTCAGGGAGCGAAGATACCTGCTTCAAAGCACACTGCACTGATTTAAAACCTGAGGAAGTGGGTGCAAAAACCAAAACGGAGGCCGCCACTCCTCTCTACATATAGTCAAAAGCAACATTTGGTTTTGCACATCAAAAAAAAATTCTTAGAACGGATCCAAGAAACGCAATTAAACAGGCATCGGCGATCACTTGTCTGAACACAGAATGCGTGTTTACCATTGCAACCAATGTAAATCACACTGCTATTTATCAGCTATGTGTTTGGGTCCAACAGACAGATGCAAACACGCATCTAATAACGTTCACACGGACTCACTGTGTGAACATACCCTTAAAACGCTTTCACATGGTGCGGTTTTGACGTGTTTTTTGAGCAGCAATGTACAGCATTAATTGCGGTGCCTCCCTGCACAAAATACACGTCGTGTGAAAGCGCCCTTAAAGGGGTTTTGCCACGATGTAATGTTGACGTGGGATCCTCCAAAATAGGCAATCACTTTTCTAAATATATGTGATTAAAAAAATTGTAGCCTGAGAGAGCTACAGCCTTCCTTACATGCCCTTAGTTACTTCAAAGCTTCTACTAGATACGACCTGACAAGAGCTGCTGGCTGGGCTTGCGCAGAGAACACTTCTTATCTGATGAGACTGAGCTGCAGAAGCTTTCAAGGCACCGGGTAGAAATATGTTGTCTTTTTGTATACAGAATCCACTAGTTGAAGTTTGATTATTTGAGTGAGCATTGCACACGATCCCTTATGCATGGCTCTGTGCTCTGGCTGTCTGTCTCTCCCATCTCAGCTCAGCGTGGCTTGTTTACATTTGCTTCTTAGCAGAAAAGTCACATCCTGGCAAAACCCCTTTAAACTCCCAATGATGGGTGTGCTTCCCTGGTGATATCCAATAACACAGCACCCCCTTAGCAACCTGTAAACCTGCAGAACAGTCCACACCTGTGTTGGCGGATCTCTTAGGACCCACCCAAGAATTCTATAAATAGAATTAAAAAAAATCTATAAGAAAAAACTAGTACGGCATGCAGCGCTGTTCTGTCCAGTAATGACTGTGAAGGAAGCAGATAGACCCCACCGGTGTCCATAACAGCTGTTATTTCTAGACTCTGCCAAAACCCCTTGTCACAGACTTGAAGTGGGAGTCAGATTGGAGATTTAGGGCCTTATGTATGAAAACTGTCCAGGTCTAAGACTTTCTTTGTTGCCCATAGCAACCAATAAGAGCTCCCCTTTAATTTCATGCAGTCCTCTGGAAAAATAAAAGGGGGGGGCTCTGATTGGTTACTATGGGCAACAAGGAAAGTCTTAGACCTAGACAGTTTTCATACATGAGGCCCTCAGTTGGGGGTTAGCACCCTCCACTTGAGCCCAGTATATGTCTGTGCTATTCCTGAATGTCTTCTATTGATAAAAGGCATTTGCCTATAAGACTGGGGCACCAGTGGGGAGGACGAGCTCCCTGCAGTTGTCTCTGGAGCCGGTCAAGCTTTTGGTCTCTGGTTTAAACAGCCCATTTCCATACACCTTGGTATAGCACATGGGGTTTAGGATCCTTTTGTATTAGAGACAAGAGGGAATTGTCTGCTTGGGGGAAACTTTCAGTTTAGGCACTGATTAACCAATGTCCGAATACAGAAGAGCTCCAATATTACATGCACATTAATGGTGAAGCTCCGTTTTAGTTAGACTCTGGTGAGAGCAGGGAATGGAGCAACACAGATTGAGAACCAGTGAATTAGAGCAAGGAGCTGTGTCTAGTGGACTGGAGGGTCACTGAAACACATGACCATATCCCTCCATGGTTCGTTTCCCTCAGCGTGCCAACAATCTGGCCACCAACATCAGCAAGCCCCCTGGCTTTCCACAGCAGATAGAGAAGTCAGACCCCCTTCAAAAGGTTCTCTTACTACAGGCAGCTTCAGATTCACACCACCTCATCGGGCTCTGGGTGGTTCTATAGCAGCTCCTCTATAACTAGCTGAGCTTTACATGAAATAAGTGCCGGAAACAAAGCTACAGAACTAAGGAGTGATAACAAGTGTTTATCAAAGGTAAACAATCTAATCTTGTTACAGATAAAGACTTTGTCCAACCATGGTCACCCCCTGCTCTCTGTCTAATCAGGAAGGGAGATATATATATGGCAACCTACAGACACTTGTGTGCACTAAGAGCAGATAAAATCTCTCTGACCTCCGGACCAAACCAATATCAAATGGGCAACGTGTTTAGTAAAAGTCTTCAATTACCGGTCCCTACATATTGAAAGCTAATTATTGTAGTGAGAAAACCCCTTCAGGTACATGTACAGACACTAAGGATTGCCTGTACAAGAAAAGCTGGGCGCCCACTGTAGGTACATGTACTGACACTAACGATTGCCTGTACAAGCAAAGCTGGCCACCCCCTTTAAGTACAGGTACAAGTGTTGCACTCTTTTCCTGGAAATAAGCACAATATATGTAAATGGATTCTGAGGCAGCAGGAGGAGATCTATAATCCTGATCTGTGGGGTCTGACCTTTCACAATCCCCAAATCGGCCTCACACCTGTTCATAATGGGAGGACAGACAAGACATAGGTGAATGGGGGGCAAACAGCAGGATCGGGGCTACAGCTCTGTATGTAAACCTGCCATATCCATTAGTGCTCCCACTACATATCCTGACACATGAGCGATCTATGCGCAGAACAAGTGCCCAGCTGACAGGTGAGCCGCGGTACCATCCCCGGGGGATCATCTTCCCCATAGAGCTCGCCGCCTCCATTCCTTCTGAGCAGTGTCCTCAGTGTCACCCAAGCTGCCCACAGCTCCCGCTGCACATCTCACACTCAGTCACCTACCGCGGCTCAGCTCGTTACCCTCATGTCCGCCGAGGCTTGATCACACCAGGGTGTCCGCTCTTCTGTCAACTAGCAACCCAGATAACAGAGCAAAAGCCACCGAGGCATCACGTGACCCACCCCAGCTACGTCACCTCATGAGGGGGAGGAGCTAAAACCTGCGGGAGGAGGATTGAGCGAGGAGCCCATGCACTGCATGCTGGGTAGCGGCAAATGGAACGCACACGTAGTACGTTTGGAATACGTGATATAGTACGTGACAGGCGGTGACCTGCGTGGCCTTCATTTTCAATGTCGGGCGGTGGAGTGTAGTTCCCTATGATGACAACACGTTTTGTGCAGTCTATTGTGGCCTCATTATATATAAACTGAAATTCTGAGCGTCTGCTTTACAACCCCAGTAGTATGTTACTTGTGTCAAACACTCAGCCGTGGCCAGGACTGCAGTAACTAGACTCACTGCTCCCATGTACATCACTCATTTGACCAATCACCGGCCTTACAGCATACATGCCAACTCTCCCGTTTTTGGCGGGGGGGTCCCGCTATTTGGGGTCCCCTCCCGGGGGAGTGGGCATTCCTCCCGCCGCCAGCAGGCAGCGGAGGTTCTTTAAATGTCCGCGGCGATAGAGTAGCGCTAGTGCGCTACTCTGGCGCCGCCGGTCCGTTCTCGCAGGCGGGTGAAGCGCCCGCTGCGCCCGCTTCACCCGCCCGGAGTCTCGCTGTGCAGGGAGGAGGCAGGAGAGATCGTTCCCCTCCTCCCCCTGTATGTCCGGCGCCGGTGTGTACGCCGCACATACAGGTCAGCGGCGCAGGGGAAGTGACGCGCGGCTGTTCTCACTTCCCCCTGCGCCGCTGAGGAGATAGTCCGGAGCGGCCATGCTGCAGGAGCCTGGTGAGGTAAGTGGATTTTATTATTTTATTTTTATTAGCTATATGGGGGCTCTGCCTGGCAACAATGGGGGCACTACCTGGCAACAGAGGGGACATCTACCTGGCAACAGAGGGGCACTACCTGACAACAATGGGGGCACTACCTGGCAACAGAGGGGCATCTACCTGGCAACAGAGGGGACATCTACCTGCAACAGAGGGGGCATCTACCTGGCAACAGAGGGGGCACTACCTGGCAACAATGGGGGCATCTACCTGGCAACAGAGGGGCATCTACCTGTCAACAGAGGGGACATCTACCTGGCAACAGAGGGGACATCTACCTGGCAACAATGGGGGCACTACCTGGCAACAATGGGGGCACTACCTGGCAACAGAGGGGCATCTACCTGGCAACAGAGGGGACATCTACCTGGCAACAAGGGGGCATCTACCTGGCAACAGAGGGGGCACTACCTGGCAACAGAGGGGGCATCTACCTGGCAACAGAGGGGGCACTACCTGGCAACAGAGGGGGCATCAACCTGGCAACAATGGGGGCACCTACCTGGCTAACAAAGGGGGGCACCTACCTGGCTAACAAAGGGGGGGCACCTACCTGGCTACAGAGGGGGCATCTACTTGGCTACAAGGGGGCATCTACCTGCCTGTCAGGGGCACTACCTGCTTATGGCGGGTTACTACCTGGCTATAAGGGCATCTATCTGGCTTTCTTCCAAAGCCGTTATGCAGTTAGGTGGAGTGGGGTGTGGCTTTTTGAAGGGGCGTGGCATACCGGAAAGATGGGCGTGTCCATGCAAATTTTTGCTGCTACGCGCACCGCCCACTAGAATCTCCTGCTTTTTCATTTTCAAAAGTTGGCAACTATGCCTTACAGTCACTGCAGGTGTGTCATGTGACATCACTGCTTGGGGAACATTGGAGCTATGGTAACACTGGAATGGTGGAGAGTAACTGGAATGTGACACAGCCCAGCTTGTAGCAGGTTGTCTGAGAGCTTTGTGTTGTGATCTGTGATATAAGGATGGGCGAGCACTAAAAAATTCGAGTTCGGGCCGAACCCCATTAAAGTCAATGGTAATGGACTCTGCTCCGGTTCGGAGAAAATGTAACGTCCGTGCCGAACTAACCATTTCCGAACGGTTCGGCTCAACACTAATCCTGAGTAAATGAACCACTTCCTGACCAGGTTCATTTTCATAGCACATACAGTGGGGAAGTATTTAGTCAGCCACTAATTGTGTAAGTTCTCCCACTTAACAAGATGAGAGAGGCCTGTAATTGACATCATAGTTAGACCTCAACTATGAGAGACAAAATGAGAAAGCAAATACAGAAAATCACATTGTCTGATTTGGAAAGAATTTACTTGAAAATTATGGTGGAAAATAAGTATTTGGTCAATGACAAAAGTTCATCTCAATACTTGTTATATATCCTTTGCTGGCAATGACAGAGGTCAAACGTTTTGGCAATGTTCACTCGGCTTATTCTGGGATGTATCTCGCTCCGCATTTTGCGCCGTACTGCGCAAATTACAGGCCAGTCATTACGGTCATCCATAGTTCTCATAGAGAACTATGGATTACGTCTCCTCTCCCTCCTCGGACAATACTCCGAGCGGGGAGAGAAGTGACATGTCAATTATTCACGGCGTATACGCGCCGAGAATAATGAATGTCTATGTGGCCGGTGGGTGAAATACGTCCCGCAATTAAGCCGTGTGAACATAGCCTTTCTGTAAGTCTTCAAAAGATTGGCACACACTGTTGCTGGTATGTTGGCCCATTCCTGCATGCAAATCTCCTCCAGAGCAGTGATGTTTTGGGGCTGTCGCTGGGAAACATGAACTTTCAACTCCCTCCAAAGGTTTTCTATGGGGTTGAGATCTATAGACTGGGCAGGCCACTCTAGGACCTTGAAATGCTTCTTATGAAGCCACTCCTTCATTGCCCTGGCGATGTGCCTGGGATCATTGTCATACTGAAAGACCCAGCCACGTTTCATCTTCAATGCCCTTGCTGATGGAAGGAGGTTTGCACTCAAAATCTCCCAATACATGGCCCCATTCATTCTTTCATGTACACAAATCAGTCGTCCTGGTCCCTTTGCAGAGAAACAGCCCCAAAGCATGATGTTGCCACTCCCATGCTTCACAGTAGGTTTGGTGTTCTTTGGATGAAACTCAGCATTCTCTCTCCTCCAAACACGAAGAGTTGCATTTCTACCAAACAGTTCTACTTTGGTTTCATCTGACCATATGACATTCTCCCAATACTCTTCTGGATCATCCAAATGCTCTCTAGCAAACTTCAGAGGTGCCGGGACATGTACTGGCTTAAGCAGGGGGATACGTCTGGCACTGCAGGATCTGAGTCCCTGGCGGCGTAGTGTGTTACTGATGGTAGCCTTTGTTACGTTGGTCCCAGCTCTCTGCAGGTCATTCACTATGTCCCCCGTTTGGTTCTGGTATTTTTGCTCACCGTTCTTATGATCATTTTGATGCCACGGGGCGACAGCTTATGTGGAGCCCCAGATCGAGGTAGATGATCAGTGGTCTTGTATGTCTGCCATTCTCTAATTATTGCTCCCACAGTTGATTTCTTCACACCAAGCTGCTTGCCTATTGCAGATTCAGTCTTCCCAGCCTGGTGCAGGGCTACAATTTTGTTTCTGGTGTCCTTCAACAGCTCCTTGTCTTCACCATAGTGGGGTTTTGGGGGGGGGGGAGTGGTGCTGAGGTTTAGACAGGTGTCTTTATACTGATAACAGTTCAAGACAGGTGCCATTACACGGGAAATGATTGGAGGACAGGGAGCCTCAAAGAATAAGTCCAGGTCGGGTGAGAGCCAAATCTTGCTTGTTGTAGGTGACCAAATACTTATTTTTCACCATAATTTGCAAATAATTCTTTCTAAATCGGACATTGTGATTTTCTGTATGTGTTTTCTCATTTTGTCTCTCATAATAAGGGTCTCTGATGTCAATTTCAGGCCTCGCTCATCTTTTTAAGTGGGAGAACTTGCATAACTGGTGGCTGACTAAATACTTTTTTCCCCCACTGTATGGGTTTCATAACTATAACACTCCGTTATTCTCCTAATTTTTTTGCATTTTTCTTTATTTTTTAGTAAATTGTAAGTTTTTTAGTGGGAAAATGTAAAAAAAAAAAGTGTTTTTCACATTATGTATTTTTTTCCCGTCACGAATGTTTACGCATAGGTGATCGACAGTTTTAGGCCTCGTTCACACGGCTTATTTCGCCGCGTATTTGCCGACGGATTGACGATCGTCAATCCGTCGGAAAATTTCCGTCCGAAATAAGTCACAGCCTTTTCTATTGATTTAAATAGAAAATACGGCTCGTCGTTTCACAAAGACGCGTAGTTCCGTTTCCGGATTGCCGCCGCGGATTGACGACGGGAATCCGGACGGAAAAACAATTTCACTGTCAATTATTTCCGGACGGATTCACCACCTCAATGATTGTAGATGGTGAATCCGTCGGGAATCAGTTTACAAATCTGCCACACTTAGTGGCCTTATTTCAACTGATTTTCAACTGATTTCAGACGTATTTACATCGGAAATCCGTTGTAAATTACGTTCTGAAATAAGCCGTTGAACGGGCCTTTGGATTATTGGTGGATGGGGCTAAAAGTTGCAGTTTAGGCTGTCAGTGTGGTTTTTTTTCATATTATTTTTTACATATTGTACCCATATAAGGTCCGCAAAAGATATATTTTTTTTTTTTGCGAGGGAGGACAGGCTAATTACCCCTCTAACTGTGGATGACCTATTAGCCCCAGGTTCAGGGGAAATACAGTCCCAGTACTAACTGCAGAACTGATCTGGGCTGGATAAGACCCAGCAACATCTGCTATTCCCAAGCCCAGTATATCCAATGATTGAGAAGGCAGGGATGACAATAAACAGTCCCTTCCTTTTCTGTGGAAAGTCGGCAATTGCTGTCAGCGAGCTCTCCACTCTCACACCTGCACAATTATCTGCAGCTTCAAACTCTCCACTGATGTTCTAAAAACATGTGTGCAGAGTTAGGAGTTCACACTACAGTTACATTGTAGGTATCTGTCGGGATATCATAGAAAAAGGAACCACGATGGATATCACAGTGCAGCCTCGGCGGCCCCATAGGAAATAAGAGACATAGCCCTACATGGGCCACGTTTGCTCTATTTCCCGGCTTATGCTTATTTAATGGGACTCAGTAACATAGTCTACTATGCTATTGATTCCCCCAGGAAACGGATGCCACCAGGCTACATCTGCTCTATGATTCTCTATGGGGCCTCTGTGGCTGCATCGCAGTGTCCGCTTGGGTGCCTTTTTCACATACCCCAATGGATACCGGCAATGTAGTAATTACGGTAGTGTGAACTCACTTTAAAGGTGCTTTCACACAATGCGTTTTTGGTGCTTTATTTTTGCAGAAATGCACAGCATTTAAGGTCCCTTAAAGACCAAGTGTTTCTTTTTTGGTTTACATGTTCTTTTTCTCCTCCTCACCTTCCAAGAGCCATAACTCTTTATATTTTTCCATCTACATACACATGTGAGGGCTTTTGCTGGACAAGATGTACTTTCTAATGGTGACATTCCCCGGACCATAGAATATACTGGGAAACCACAAAAAGTGTTCTTTTTTATTGGTACTCTTTTCGGATAGATGCGACTTTTGTGATCACTTTTATTTCAATTTTTAGGGGACTTGAAATGACCAAAAAAACCACATTTTTTTTCTTCTATGGTTATCAGTAGGATAAATTATGTTTTATTTTAACCCTTTAAGATTTAAGCCTGTTTTGAACTTAAAGACCAAGCTCTTTTTAAACATTTGACGTGTCACTTTTTACATGGTTTTACCTATTCATGTGATTTTGAGACTGTTTTCTCGTAACATATTGTACTTTTAAGGGGTTTTCTTGCTACAAAGATATCTGTAGTAATGGGGACAGTAAAAATAAGCACTTTTGCAATTGGTTTGTATTATTGAAATCATTTAGTATAGCAGATATGTGCTAATCTGTCTGTTCTACACCTAAAACTGCAGTATGGGATCGGGCCATGCCCCCTTTTCTGTGATTGGCTGCCTGATATTTAGTTCAAAACCCCCCCCCCCCCCACTTGACAGGACAGACCCCTGTGCTGTGATTGGCTGTTCTATGCTCACTCCCACCTGAGCTGTTTTAAACTCTCCCAGGGACAGTTCTGATGTGAAGAATCTGGGCAATGCTAGATTCATTCCCCCAACCCATATAACACACATATAATACACTCTGCTCCCCCCCCCCACCCATATAACACACATATAATACACTCTGCTCCCCCCCATCCATATAAAACACATATAATATACTCTGCTCCCCCCACCCACCCATATAACACACATATAATAAACTTTGCTCCCTGCACACATATAACACACTCTGCACCCCCACCCATATAACACACATATAATATACTCTGATCCCCCCACCCATATAACACACATATAATACACTCTGCTAGACACAATGACAAGATGTCATTGTTTATGTAACATTAGGGGGCTGTATGTGTAACTGCTTACACCAATACAGGTGTTCTGGTTACAAGGAGCTTGTGGAAGGAGGTGTCAGCTCTCTAGGTATGAGAAATGACCATTGCAGGAGGTCTGATCCTCTCCCTTCCACTGCTCACACAGAATGAGGACTGGGATGGGAGCAGGAACAGGGAGGGGGTGTGATAATGTCACCATTCTTCGGTGAGGGAAGACATGCCTACTGGAAGGAGAGACCCACAAAATATTTTCTCCGTCTTACAGCTTTAAATGCAGAAGATGCCTGTGAAAGCCTGTAGTGAGAAAACCCCTTTAAGTTAGCAATACATTTTGGTCGAAACAATCCTTGTTTATTTGTTAAAAATATCAAAATATTTGGAAAAATTTGCCATTTTCAACGTTTAAAAATTTCTGTTTGTAAGATAGATAGTCTTAGGCAACAAAATAGTAAATAATTAACATCTTCCATATTTTACGTTGGTATAATTTTTTAAACATTCTTTTATGTTTTAGGACATTAGTCGGCTCCTGAACTTTGTAGCAAATTTTAACATTTTGAAGAGAATTTGCAACACAGATTTTTTTATAAGGACTAATCCAGTTATGACTCCATGTAAGAAACTGCACCCCTCAAGGTTTTTTTTGCAGATTTTCTATTTTTATCCATTATTTACTGGAACACAGTAAATGGTAACAGGAAAATGCAGCTTAATATCGATTCCCCCAATTCTGCAGTTTTTAACCCATTCCTGACGGACGGTCATAATAATATGGCTCCTCATTTTTTCTTCCTTGCCTTCTGAAAGCCATAACTTTTTTATTTTTCCACATATATAGACACATGAGGGTTTTGATTTTGCGGGACAAGATGTACTTTCCAATGCTGTTATTCATATTACTATGGAATATACTGGGGAATGGCAAAAAAATTCTAAGTGGGGCAAAATGTGAAAAAAACGTATTTGCACCATGTTTGCGGGAGTTCTTTTTTTACGGAGTTCATTCTTCGATAAAACTGATGAGTTATCTGTATTCTACAGGTTGATATGCATCCGGCAATACCAAACATGTACTGTAGGGTTTCTGTTATGTATTGGTACCGTAAAAAAATTCCAAACATCTTCTATTTTTGAAATTTGCACCAAGGCACCATTTTGTGCAACCAATAACTTTTTTGTACTAACACCCTGCATGAGGGTGCATTTTTTGCAGGCTGAAGTGCACTTTTTATTGCAAGCAGTTTGGAATGCATGCAACTTTTTTGATCACTTTAATTCCAATTTTTATGGGACGTTAAATGACCAAAAAAAACGCAATTTTGGCGGATGGAATTTTTTGTCTTCTACGGTGTTCAGCGTACAGCATAAATGATGTTATATTTTTACAGATTGGACTTTTTCGGACGCGGCAATACCAAATATGTGTAACTTTTTTATAATTTATTTTTTTATTTGTAAAATAGTGAAAGGGGGGTGATTTGAACTTTTAATACTTTTTTATTTTTTTTATACTTTAAAACTTTTTTTTTTTTTTTTACTTTAACATTGAGTCCCCCTAGGGCGCTTCACCACTAGGGGGCGAGATCATTAATACAGCCTATGCATTGCATAGACAATGCATTAGGCTGTACCAAAAAGGCGGTTTCCCCACTTCCTGCCTGGGGCCGGAAGCGGGGAAAATCCAAACATGGCAGTGATGGAAGCCTTCACAAGGCTTCTTGCTGCCATGTTCAGCCACTGCGGGGACTCCGATCGGAGTGAAGAACGGTGCGTGACACAGTTTTTCATTTATTTAGACGCTGTGGCCAAGATGGGGTATAAGGGATTAAACAGCGCAGGCGGGCGGTGTCGCCCCCCATGCTGTAATTGCCGGGTGTTAGCTGCAGTTATGGCGCTATGAAGTACTCATATGTCATAGGTTGGTAAGGGGTTAAAGATATCCCATATGTGGCCTTAGTGCACTATTTCACTCAACCTCAATCCTCAGAATAGGAGGAGGACCTACACCTATAGCCATTTTCATTAGGCTTTATTTTAGGCGCTATTCCAGGTTTGCAGACATCCTAAGGTGCTAAAACTTAATAAACTCCCCTAAAAAGACCATATTTTGAAAACTACACCTCTTCAGGAATATATCCAGATGTGTAGTAAGTACATCAACCCCACAGGTGTTAGACAATCTTTTTTAGTGTTAGGCTATGAAAATAATTTTTTTATCTTTTTCCAATAAAAAACTGTTTTAGCTGAAAATGTTAATTTTTACAAGGGATCCTGATAAAAAAGCACCCCAAAATTTGTTGCGCAATTTCATCCAGATCAGCAATACCCTATATTTAGTTATAAATTGCTGTTTAGACACATGACAGGGCGTATAAGGGAGGGAGCGCTATTTGGCTTTGGAACGCACATTTTGGTGGGTGCCATGACACATTTATAAAGCCCCTAAAGTACCAGAATAGGTGAAACCTTATAGAAGTCGCCCCATTTTGGATTCAACACCCCTCAGGGACCTCTTCTAAAGGTGTATTGTGCATTTTGGGCACACAGGTGTTCCACTTTTTTTTGTTATCTTAGGGCCATGAAAATTAAAAAAAAATGCAGTTCCGCCATTGTTTTTTGGGGTTCATTTTTACAGCATTGGTACCGTTATGGGGTTCATATGACACTTTGATCACTTTTTATCAAGACAGAATGAACAAAATACAGCAATCCCAGTAGTGTTTTTTATTTTTTACAGCGGTCACTGTGCGGTATAATTGACATGTTCATATTACTCAGCAGGTCGATTCGATTACAGTGATACCCAATTTTTTATGTTTTACTGCTTTTACTCAATAAAAACACTTATTTAGAAAAAAAAATACATTTTGGCATCACCATAGTCTGAGAGCCATAACGTTTTTATTTTTCTGTATACGGAGCTGTGTAGGGGCTTGTTTTCTTCTGTGTTGAGTTGATGTTTTTATTGGTATAATTTTGGACTTTTTGATCGCCTTTGAAACCATTTTTGGGAGGCAGAATAAAAAAAAAAAGGCAATTCTGGTAGCGTTTCTTATTTTCTACAGCGCTCACCATGCAGTATTTGCAACATGTTAATTTTACTCTGCTGGATGATACGATTGTGGAGATAGTCAATTTATATTATTTTTTTATGTTGTAGCAGTTTAAAAAAAACATGTTTTTATTGTGTAAAATAATGTTTATGTATTGCCACCTTCTAATAGCCATAACTATTTTATTTTTCTGTATACAGAGTTGTGTAAGGGCTTTTTATTCGCGGGACAAACTGATGTTTTCATTAGTACTACTCTGGCGTTTATATGACTTCTTGATGTCTCTTTATTCCATTTTATGTGCAGTGGGATAAACAAAAATTCTGCCATTGTTTTTTTTTTATTTATTTTTATGGCGTTCACCATATGGGTAAAATAAAGTGACATATATAAGGGTTAGGTCGTTACGCATGTGGCAATAACTAATATGTGCGTTTTTTTATTTTTGATCTTTTTTGGGGTGATTGGTATTTTTAATGGGTTAAGGGTGGTGTGCGTGTTTTACTGTATTTTTTATACTTTTACTTTTTATATATTTATTTTTTCACTTGTTCCACTCTAGGACTTTACTCAGCTATCATTAGATCGCTGATATAAATCAGGTATAATACATTGCAGCATGTCTATGCTGCAGTGTATTATGCCAACTGTCAATCATCTTGTCAGACTCCACCCCTGGGCAGAGCCTGACGGGGTGATGTCACAGACAACCCAGAGGTCATTGTCTGACCCCTGGTTTCCATGACACCCACTAGAACCCCCGCAATCTTGCCGCTGGAGTTCCGATGGAGGACAGAGAGAGCTCCCTCTGTCATACTCCTAAGCTGCTACAATTGCTATTAGTCATGGCAGCTAAGGGGTTAAACCACTGGGAACGGAGTTATATGTTTCTTTTGAAGTAATGGCTTCTTCCTGGCAGAGTGTTGATACAGTACTCGTTTCACTGTGGATAATGACACAGTTCTTACCAGTTTCCGCCAGCATCTTCACGAGGTCTTTTGCTTTTGTTCTTGGGTTGATATGCACATGTCGGACCAAAGCATGTTCATCTCTGAGGCACAGAACCCATCTTCTTCCTGAGCAGTATGATGGCTGGACATTGCCATCTTGTTTGTATAATTGTTTGTACAGATGAACGAGGCAAGTGAGACAACCCTTTTAAATCTGTATGCCTGGCTTGCTAATAAACAGAGTATCTGATCACAGCTCTGAGTCCTGTTGTCGTTTTACTCTCTATACCCGGATATAGCAAATAACATTTTTAATTTGGAATACCATAGCATTATCATAAAGGCAGTTGGCCTTAACAGGCCCTTTATGTGTGAATACCTGTCAGCAGGTATCCAGATACATACCGGGGGCAGCTACTGCGTATCCATAGCCAAAATAGAATAGTAGTGATAAAAAATAAAAATAACAGCTATGTGCAGGCTATTGTTATTTATCTTTATTTTGTAACAGTTATCATGAACTAACATGGGTGTATATATATATACATACACACACACACACACGTCCCTGTCTATACACACAAACATGCATATATGTACACAGGTACATGTATAGATACATATCTCCTATGTATAAATGTGTGTATCTGTGCGTATATATACAGTTGAAACCAGAAGTTTACATACACTTTTCTCACTATCTGACATGAAATCAGAATAAACCTTACCCGTTTTAGGTCAATTAGGATTACCAAAATTATTTCTATTTGCCAGAAATACTAAGGAGATTTTAAGGCATTTTTATTACTTTCTGCAAAGTTAAAAGTTTACATACATTTCATTAGCATTTGGTAGCATTGCCCTTAGGACTTGGGTCAAACATTTGACTTGGGTCAACATATGATTTGGGTCAACATTGGGTAATTGTAATTGACCTAATATGGGTAAGGGTTAGCCTGATTTCATGTCAGATTGTGAGAAAAACATTCAGATATATATATATATATATATATATATATATATATATATATATATATATATATATATATATAAACATACATACATACACACCAACAGTACATACCCACACACATACAGATATATATTTATACACACACACAGTCACATATATGTATATATTGTAAGGCAGCAACCGGGAAGGTCTGCAATAGCGTTTATATCCCAGCCAGATTCTCTGCATATGCCTGGAGAAGTCGAGACACATGCCACCAAGATAAGGAGCCTTGGTGTAGTGAAAGGCCAACAGTAGATAGGCATCAACAGTACAGACTGTTGACATACGTTTCGCTGTATATTAGTATGGCTTCCAGCCGTTTCCGGGTCGGCCTTCCATTGGGAGTAAGCATAGAGTAGGATGGGTGCTTACTCCCCATGTTCCATGCCAGGATTTCCCTGGCGTATTTAAGGTCAGCAGGTAAGCTGATTGGGTGATTGGCTGCAACCCCAGTCTACCATTTGGGCTGGAGGCATTCACACTGGAGGAAGCCAGTATCTGCTACACCAAAACCACGTTGCTCACAAGGTATTAGTGAGGGAACTACGCCTATGTTTAGTAAGTGCTCAGACGAGCAGGAGTTTTGTTTATGTTCACCTATTTTGCTGTGCATGTTAGGCTATGTTCACACGGCTTAACTGCGGGGCACAATTACGCCGGGTGTTCGGGAGCTCGTGCCGAAAGGCGCGTACTCCCGCGATGCGGGGGGGGACGGCAGCCCACCAGCCTATAGACTGTCATTACTGTCATGACATGTCAATTATCTCCCCACGCCTACAATACGATCGTATTGTATACACGGGGAAAGGGGGCGTAATCCTTAGGCCATGTTCACACGGCTTAATTGCGGGACGTAATTACGCCCCGCAATTACGCCGTGTGGACGGGGGCGGGGCGGGAGCGGGGGAGTGAGCGGGGGGCCGGCACTTCGCCGGCCCATTGACTTGAATTGTCAGCGGCGCGTATACGCCGCTAGTAATTCACATGTCAATTATCTCCCCGCCCGGCGGATTCGCCGGGCGGGGAGAGGAGACGTAATCCATAGTTCTCTATGAGAACTGTGAATTACCGTAATGAATGGGCCGTTTTCGGCCCGTAATTGGCGCACTTCGGCGCGTAATTACGGACCGGAATATGCGCCATTTTAAGCCGTGTGAACATGGCCTTAGTTCTCTATGAGAACTGTGGATTACCGTAATGATTAGGGCGCATTTCACTCATATTAGAGCGCAGTACGCTCTCGATAAGTGGCGAAATGCGCCCCAAAATAAGCCGTGTGAACATAGCCTTATTGCCATACGTTTAATTTCTGTAAATAAACACACGGAAGGAACTGTCTGCACCTTATGTCTGCCTTTGTCTCAATGCCTGAAGGACTTATGCGGTGATCCCAGAGCTGTGTTTGCTCACTATATATAAGTATATATACACACACACACAAATACCTTTAGGCCTCGTTCACACGGCTTATTTTGGAACGGATTTGCCGATGTATTATTGTAAATCCATTCCGAAATCAGTCTGAAATAAGTTGCAGGCCATTTAATATTGGTTCTAATGGGAAATATGTGTCGTCGTTCAGACGACACGTATTTCCGTGCCGTATTGCCGCCGCGTCTTTGCGGCCGGAAAAACAATGTGCATGTCAATTATTGGGCCGGATTTCACGACGGATTTACACCATATAATGAATGGGGATTGTAAATCCGTTGTGAAATATGTGCCACACTTAGTGTCACTTATTTCCAACTGATTTTCAACTGATTTCGGAACGTATTTACGATCGGCAATCCGACGTAAATACGTTCTGAAATAAGCCATGTGAACATAGCCTTATACATACAGAGGCATAAATACATACACATATAAAAACACAAGCCCATACAAATCTGCCCATGTATACACATGCACACACACATCCTTACACATGTACACTCACCGGCCACTTTATTAGGTACACCTGTCCAACTGCTCGTTAACACTTAATTTCTAATCAGCCAATCACATGGCGGCAACTCAGTGCATTTAGGCATGTAGACATGGTCAAGACAATCTCCTGCAGTTCAAACCGAGCATCAGTATGGGGAAGAAAGGTGATTTGAGTGCCTTGGAACGTGGCATGGTTGTTGGTGCCAGAAGGGCTGGTCTGAGTATTTCAGAAACTGCTGATCTCCTGGGATTTTCATGCACAACCATCTCTAGGGTTTACAGAGAATGGTCCGAAAAAGAAAAAACATCCAGTGAGCGGCAGTCCATGTGGGCGGAATGCCTTGTTGATGCCAGAGGTCAAAGGAATGGGGGACTGGTTCGAGCTGATAGAAAGGCAACAGTGACTCAAATAGCCACCCGTTACAACCAAGGTAGGCAGAAGAGCATCTCTGAACGCACAGTACGGCGAAATTTGAGGCAGATGGGCTACAGCAGCAGAAGACCACACGGGGTGTCACTCCTTTCAGCTAAGAACAGGAAACTGAGGCTCCAATTTGCCCAAGCTCATCGAAATTGGACAGTAGAAGATTGGAAAAACGTTGCCTGGTCTGATGAGTCTCGATTTCTGCTGCGACATTCGGATGGTAGGGTCAGAATTTGGCGTCACGAACATGAAAGCATGGATACATCCTGCCTTGTATCAACGGTTCAGGCTGGTGGTGGTGGTGTCATGGTGTGGGGAATATTTTCTTGGCACTCTTGGGCCCCTTGGTACCAATTGAGCATCGTTGCAACACCTTCTGGAATCTATGCCACGAAGAATTGAGGCAGTTCTGAAGGCAAAAGGGGGTCCAACCCGTTACTAGCATGGTGTACCTAATAAAGTGGCCGGTGAGTGTATATGTTGCTGGCATTCTATAGAATACCTCAGCAATGTATGTAATCCCTGTCTTGCCTTGTTACATACTTTTCCTGGGCATTCTATAGAATACCTAGGCATTCTAAAGAATGACCAAGTACGTTTTGGGCCAAGTGTTCAAACGAACTTTTGGTAGGCGGCTTCTGTTCTACAAAACCAAAAAAACAACCTCCCACACAATTGTTTGCATTTGAGCTAGCTCTTGGTCGTATCATTGTCACGTGTCAGACTGTCAGAGTATGTTCACACGACGTATTGGGGCGCATACTGTACGCGCTGCAATATGCCACGTGATTTAAAAGGACGCGCTGATCAGCGTGTACTTCTAATGCACAGGGGGCCGGCCCATTCACTCCTACTGTCAGCGGCACGCAAGCGCCGCGTAGAAGTGACATGTCACTTCTCTCCCCCGCCGTACAATATAGTCGTATTGTACGCCGGGGGAAACGAGGCGTAATTCATTGTTCTCTATGAGAGCTATGAATTACCGTAATTGTGATGCGCATTTCGCCCATATTAAGGCGCAAATACGCGGTGAAAAGTGCGCCGTGTGAACATACCTTCAGGGACTCTTGCCCAAGCACGCTGCATCCTCTTCTGCCATCTTCACACAGCAGAAGATGGGCTAGCACAATCAATGAAAGAAGGCTCTGCTGCAGAGTTGCATGGGTGAAAAAGGTTCTGGCGCGAAAACCGAAATGTTCTTGTGGGAAGAAATGCCTATTCTACACTCTGCCAGTTTGCCTTTTAGGTACTGCATAGAATACCTTGATAAAGTAGGTAACAATGCAGCTATTTCATACCTTGCCTGAGAAGCACAGGGATTGTGTTGTATTGAATGCCCAGCATTTCATACATTGCTGGGAACATAAGCCCATGAGCACACACTAGCTTTCTCCACTTACTACACAGCATCCCTGGTTGCTGACAGGGCACTGACACGTTCCTTGTAGGGGGCAGGGCTGGGGGAGGAACCTCTGTCCGACCTCTGCCGCTTCTCTAGCAAGCCTTGCTGAAGCACAGAGTGGCTGAAGAGACGTTCAGTAGCCACTTCAACGCCCTGATAGTATACCTCTGGGCAGGGGCGTAACTACCGGGGTAGCAGGGGTAGCAGTTGCTACGGGGCCCCAGCGCTTCGGGGGGCCCCGGGGAAGCTGCTACCACATCCGCTACCCCGGTAATGCCGCTCCTGGGCCCGCCGGCAGTGAACTTAACAGTTCACTGCAGCGGGCGGGGAGCTGCGGGGCCCGGCGCATACTCCCTCTGAACGCCCGGGCCCCCCGGCCCGAGCTTTCAGAGGCAGCGCTTCCATGGAGATAGCAGGACGGAGCGCCGATCGCTCCGCTCTGTTACTTCCCCCTGCCGGCCCTCTGTGGTCACGTGGGCGCGCGCGGTGACGTCACATCATCGCATCGGGGGAGCGTGGACCGAGGTGAGTTAGTTGTTTCTTATTTTACCTGCCCCCATATGCCTGCCTATAGCCCCCATATGCCTACCTATACCCCCAAATGCCTGCCTATATCCCCCCCATATGCCTGCCTATACCCCCCATATGCCTACCTATACCCCCCCATATGCCTGCCTATAGCCCCCACATGCCTGCCTATAGCCCCACATGCCTGCCTGCCTATACAGCCCCCTATATGCCTGCCTGCCTATACAGCCCCCTATATGCCTGCCTGCCTATACAGCCCCCTATATGCCTGCCTGCCTGCCTATACAGCCCCCATATGCCTGCCTGCCTATACAGCCCCCATATGCCTGCCTGTACAGCCCCCATATGCCTGCCGTATACCCCCACAAGCCTGCCTGTCTACTTATATGGGGCCCCTTTAGCTACCTAAACCCTACCTATATGGCCCCTATAGCCCACCTAACCCCTGTCTACCTGTATGGCTCCCTATAGCTACCTAAACCCTGCCTGCCTATATGGGCACTATTGGCTACCTAAACCTTGCCTATTTGGGGCCCCATATATCCTATCTAAACCCTGCCTGCCTAAATGCACCCCATATAGCCAGGGGGCAGGTGCTGGAAAAGTCAGGATTCTAAGATATTTGTGTCTAAATCTGCAGGGACAAGTGGTCGGGAGATGTCATCAAGATGGCGGACTGGACCGGATGCAGAACAAAAGAGAAAGTCAACGACTGGTCAGAGAAACGTCACCTGTGAGTCACAAGATATAACTACACTGTAATCACTTATATGTCTGCACAGGCTGTGTACACTGGTGTCTACCACTATATGGTCACTGTATGGTGGTTATATACAGTCTGCAGAGCCTTGTGACACTGCTGTCTACCACTATATGGTCACTGTATGGAGGTAATATACAGTCTGCAGAGCTTGTGTACACTGCTGTCTACAACTATATGGTCACTATATGGAGGTAATATACAGTCTGCAGAGTCTGTGTATATTGGTGTCTACCATTATATGGTCACTGTATGGTGGTTACATACAGTCTGCAGAGCCTGTGTACACTGGTGTCTACCACTATATGGTCACTATATTATTATATATTATTATTATTATTAGACAGTATTAGTCTTTATGTACTGATCAGTAATAGTGTAGGGTATTATTTAGTCACTATGTGGTGGTAATTTGTGGTCGTGTTCTGGCGGTATAATCAGGTCCTTATGTAATAGCGTTATTGGTAATGTTGGTCTTAGTATTGTGGGATTTGTTTGGTAGCAGTATGATGGTGAGATGTATGGTGAGGTATTTGCCCCTTGTATTATCTACATTATCTAACAGCATGTCCTGGTACAGGGTCGTGGTCAGGGAGGGGGGGGGCCCCCATCCAAAAGTTTGCTATGGGGCCCTGGCTTATCTAGTTACGCCCCTGCCTCTGGGCTCTACAATCATGGTGCACTGCTCCCTAGCTTTCAGCTGTAGGGGCATGTTCACACAACGGATTTGGCCACGGGTTCGGCCGCGGCTTTCGCGGCGCGGGCACTGGTCGTGGCCGCGGCGCACGTGGGGCGTGGTTTGGGGCGCGGCTTGCGGCGAGGGTTTGCCCCCATGCAAATTAGTAGGTAGGGGCAAACCGCGCCGCCAGCTGCGCACCAACCGCGGCGACACTCGCGGCAACACCGTGCGGCCGCCGCGCTAAGGACTCCCTGTCAAGAATTGACAGGAGAGTTCTCAACCACGCGCGCCCCAACCCGCGGCGTGTGAATATTAACGCGGTTTCCAATAGGAAACCAGGTTAATAAACTCGGCGCGATTTGGACGCGGTTATGTCCGCGGGTTCCGACGCGGTTTCCACGGCCATAACCGTGGCCAAATCCGTCGTGTGAACATGCCCTAGCTGTGAACTGTAGATGCTAGAGCATGCTGGGCTCACAGCTGGGAGGGATCTAGCTTAAGGCCGTGTTCACACGGCTTATTCCCGACGGATTTGTGAGCCGTATTGAAGCTCACAAAACCCGCCGTTAATATGGGGGGGGATGGGGGGGGGGCCGGAGCGCGGCGGGGGCGCCGCTCCCGGCCCCATAGACAATGCATTGTTTACGGCGCGTACGCGCCGTAAATAATGTGCATGTCACTTTCTCCCCCCGCGGCGGATTCGCCGAGCGGGGAGGAGCGACGGATTCCACTGTTCTCTATGAGAGCAGTGGATTACCGTAATTGCTGCCGCGGATTGGCGCCGTACTGCAGTGCAAATCCGGCGCGCAGTACGGCGCCAATCCGCGGCAGAATAAGCCGTGTGAACGAGGCCTAAGAGTTTAGGATGGGATATCTCTTTACTCTCTATGCACTCTGTAGACACAGGTATCATTTAAAAAATATATATACAAGCACACAAAATAACTGTAACCGAAAATAAAAATGTTATGTAAAACACATACATTATTAAAAAAAAAAATGTGACACAGTCCCTTTAAAGGAGTTGTCTCACTACAAGGATTGCTTTTTATGTTAAAGATCTCGCAAAAACAAGTCACTCTGCAATATGTCTATTAACAGTGTCCTACCTATTCTGAGATATCCCCTCTTGTATGAGCTGCATCAGCTCCTCAGGTCGCTATAATAGCTACAGACCTGTTTGATCTCTCTTGATAGGCTGCCAGCACTGGTTGCTATAGCGACAGACCTGGCTTCTACTGCAGCCTAGTAGAAGCCAGTAAACATGCCCCTGAATTCACAATGAAACCAAAAAAACATGACTGAGGTAAGATGAATCAATGTAGTGAGACAACCCCTTTAAGAAAAAGAGGAACATTTTACAAGTGCTTTTTGCTATTAAAATAAAAATACTTTTTTATCCTCTCCACTGATTAAAAAAAATAAAGCCTTATGCATCTTGGGACAAAGGCAAAAATATTATTTGGATATCCAAGCGTGAGAAACTGGAAAAAAAAAAATTTGCCTGTAGGGAACCAGAGTAAGGGGTTTTAAATAACCCACCAAAATGAAAAATTAGGCAACATTGAAGTCAATCTAAATAAAAAATGCAGAGCTATGCGATGACAATAGATAGGATAGACTTAGGGTATGTTCACATGGCTTATTTGGGCGCGCCTTTCGCTACTCATTGCGCGTTATACACAGCGAAATGCGTGCCGCAAATACGGTAATCCATGGCTCTCTATGAGAGCCATGGGTTACATGTCGTCCCCCCACAATACAATACAATTGTACTGTACGACGGGGGAGAAAAGTGGCATGTCAGTTGTTAGTGGCGAATACGTGCCACTGACAATGAATGTCAATGGGGCCGGAGGCCCGCCGCCCTCCCCTCCCTCCTGTGCTTTGGAAAGACGCGCTGATCAGCACGTCGCTCTAAGACACCCGGTGTATCGCGGCGCGTACTATACGTGCTGCAATACACCGTGTGAACATACCCTTATTCTGCATTCATTCTCCCTTCCATCTGGCCCCTATTTCTTAACCCACCAAATTTGCATTAGCACAAACAGAACAGATGTTAGAGGATGTTCACATGGCATCTTTTGGGCTGTATTTTTGTGCATATTTCGGACAGAATTTCACCTAAATATATGCAGAAATATGGTCCAAACAATAGTTATTGTAGACATCAATGTAAAATGTGAGACATCACACGTCGCATGTTTTAAGATCGCAATTTAGCGCACGTCTGAAAAGAATTGACACGTCACTTCTATTCAGACGTATACACACCGGCAAATAGTAAAGTAGAGGAGGCACAAATCTGCCCGGGTTATTACGTGTTGTTTGCGCTGTTGAAATTACGCGCTTGCAAGCGCATAAATTCAACAGCGCAACCAACGCATTTGCGGCATGCAGATATATGCACTGCAAGACGGTTTATGAGCTCACCCTAAGGTGGCATGGCTACAGAACATTTTTTTTAATACCATAGTAATGCCCATTTAAAATAAAATAAAAAAATGTATACTCCTCTCACCTAGGTTCCAATGCCACGCCATTCTTTTTTTTTTTTTTTTTAAAGTATTTATTACACAGAAGCTTAGATACAAGGTCTAATCGAAAACCATTAATTCAACGTACAGCTAATGCAGAATACATTTGAATATTACATCATGAACATATAATAATTGACATAATAAGAGCTTACGGATTTTATAATTTTCACCCCTTAAACTAATCCCCCCCCCCCACCGAATTCCCCAACTGCTACTCCTTTGTCTCTTAAACATCAATGTCCAGATTACCCAAACTACCTTTCTGTTTTTCTTTTAAATAATACCCGTAAATTTAAAAGGTTCCATACGTTTCTAATTTCCTCTGCGCTAAAGGTATGTGAAATATAAGATTTCCATTTCTGGAGAAATGATTTGAGCATTTGTCTTTTTTCCCTTCCGGGCGTCAAATTTTTTTTCTATGAAAAACATATCTCTAAAAACACTCAAACCACCCCCCGCCTCATCTGGGACCGATGGTTTTGATCCAGTGTCTCAATATGCAACGCTTCGCTGCTAATAGCATCACATGGAGCCCTTTAATCCGACACTAAAGCTCCTCCGAGCCCTCCGACTGAGTTCTTTTCACAAATATAATGAAAGAGAAGACTCCCCGGGTACCATAGGGATGTCTATACCCCAAACCCTTTTTAAACCCAAACACCAGCACTTTCCTCCAGGCTATCTATCTCTGGGCATGACCATAAACAATGGAGTAAGATCCGCCTTGTCTTGTTTACATTTTGGACATTCAGACACATAGGTCCCTTGTTCTTGTAAGGGGATATTAAATGCGTAGATGGCCCTATGAGCAACCCTAAAGAGTATCTCCCTCCATTGTACATTAGTCGAGCCTTCCTTACCAAAATCCATCCCTCTCAGAATCTTTCTATTAGATCCTCGTCCTGTAGCCTGACCTCCCAGGCCCTAAATAGTGACTGACCCCATCCCAATCGAATCCATCCTGTGGAGAACTCCATATACCTGAATAATAGCCCTTTGACCTACAATCTTGCACAGCACCCTGAACTTTTCAGTCTCCCGCAGTGCCCCTTGATTAGACAATGATGTTTTATAGAAGTTTCTTAATCTGCAAATACAGAAACACTTGGTTCTGTCTCAATCCAAAGGTCCCAATTAGTTGGTCCCAAGACATCAGCGCCCCTCCTGACTCAAAATGTCTCCTAACGTGCTGACCCCCTTTCCCTTCCATTTGGGGAAAAGCATTTTCCATACCCGCTCGAAAGGAAGGTGTTTCCCACAGAGGGAGGAAAGGTGAGATAAACATGGGTCTTTTAAACAACTTGCGAACTTTGCCTCCACGTCGCTAGCGTGTCCCGCAAGAAAAACGCTCTGTTTAACCGCCGGGGGGTTGTTGTTAAAATGGCAAATGAATCAAAGCCTTTCAAAGAGACGGGCGCCGCTAATTGAACTCCAAGCTATGTGGAAAAGCAGTTCCATCCCCCTATCCAATCTCTAAAAATGTCGCCACAAAATCGCTGCCAAATTATACAACCTGATATTTGGTAACTGCGCACCCCCCTGTCCTTTACCTAATGTAAGTTTCCGGAAACTAATCCTTGGTTGTTTTCCCCGCCAAATAAACCTGGTGAAGGAACTTCTCAATGTTTCGATGTCCTTATGTTTTAGCAGAATCGGGATATTCTGGAGTGGGTAAAAGAGCAGCCCGCAAAGCTTATCTTTTTGATAAGGTGCACGCGGCCCATGACCAAAAAGGGGAGGTCCTTCAATTTATCAATCTACCCTAATCTTCTTGAAGAGTGGCCCATAATTTAAATTATAGACCAAGGCTGACCGAAACCCTATTTTGATGCCCAGATACGTCAAGTGAGATTTAACCACCTCCACCCCTAGTTTCCCTTGTAGATTTTCTGCCCGAGAACCCAACTGCAATAGCTGACACTTACTCTTATTCACGCGGAAACCTGAAAATGAACCAAACTCCTCTAAAGCCCCCAAAACCTTAGCTACTTGACTTTTTGGGTCGCTCAAGAAAATTAATAAGTCATCCGCAAAGCATATCACTTTCTTTTCCACCTCCCCTACCTTAACCCCCTGAACAATGGGGATTTTGATCAAGTGGATCGCCAAGGGTTCCAACGCTAAATTGAACAATAAAGGCGACAGTGGCACCTTGTCTTGTTCCTTTCTGCAAATAGATTGGCGATGACAGGAAGCCCGGGGTATTTACCCTCGCTTGTGGTGATTCATACAGGGCCCTCTATATAGTCTCTAAAAGACCCCCTGATTCCTACCCTATCCAATACTAATCCTAACCATTTCCAATTTACGTTGTCGAAAGCTTTTTCTGCATCTATTGCTAATAAAGCTGGTATCTTAGTCTCTATTCTGGCGTGTTCGACATGCTCCAGTACTGACAATACCGTCCTAATATTCTTAACCCCAGATCTGCCCTGGATGAATCCCATTTGATGTTCTCCAATAAGCTTCGGCATGAACATCGCCAATCTATTTGCTAGTATTTGGAAAAAATCTTCATGCCCTTTGGTTGATCAGGAAATTGGGCGGTATGATTCCGGAGCCGTTGGGTCTTTCCCCTTCTTATGCAATACTTTTATATTCGCCGTGTCCCCAGACTGCAGCATCCTTTTATTTTTAATGATCCCCAAATACCCTCCTTAATGTTCCCGAGCAAACCTCCTGTAAAATCTTATATACCTTTTCCTGGCAACCCATCCGGTCCTGGAGCTTTTTTAGGGGAAAGATTTTTAATCACCGCAACAAGCTCCTCCTCCTCAACTTCTGCATTAAGAATACAAATCCAGGTCCGATAAAGTAGGCATGTCAATCTGACGCAGAAACTCCTCCCCTTTTTTAAGATCAAAGGCCAACTGTGTGTATAGGTATGGTAATATTCACGCAAGATGCCGTTTAATTCTCCTGGGTTCCCTTCCCAAACCCCCCCGTCCTAGATTTTAGTCCCAGAATATTGTTACCCCCCCCTCCCTTTAGCTAAGTTGGCTAGCAATTTCCCTGTTTGTTCCCAAATTTAAATAGCGAAACCCTATACTGAACATAATAAGCCCGATTCCACCCTTTTTGTTGGATTCGAAAATTTCTCTCGTCTTTGTCCATTTTTCTTTATTTTTAACAGACGATCCGAGAGAAAGATATTTATAGGCCTCTCTCAATGCCGCAGTCGCCTTGTCCAGATCCGTCCTCAGTTTCCTTTTTTTTTGCTCCCAAATATGACATAATTCTCCCCCTTAATACGCTTTTCCGTGTCCCAAAATAGCAAAGGAGACCCTGATGCCCTTCATTGTCCTGTTTCATATTCTTTCCACCATTGTATCAATAAGTCCCTGCAATAACTCATCTCTCAAGAGAGAAGTGGAAGCTTTCCAAATGAATATCTGTTCCTCTAGGAAAAGTCTCCCGTAAAGAAAACAATCACCGGGGAGTGATCCGAGATTACTAAATCCCCTATATTACTGCTTCTACTTTCCCTACTAATTTAGAATCTGCCAGGAAATAGTCCAACCTTGACCAGGAAAATTAAAGAGCATGCGAGTAGTGGGTATATTCCCTCTCTGCAGGATTTAACACTCTCCAGGGGTCTACAACCCCAATTTTTCACTTTTAAACTGGCCAGTAGGCTCTTACCCTCCCTTGAGGCGGGATAGACAAATCTGCCTTCTTCCTAACTTCCAAATTGTGCATAACACAATTGAAATCCCCTCCCCTTAAGATTCCCTTCCTCTCCCATTGCACTAATTTAGTTTCTAAATCCCAGAAGAATCGTTTATCCGGGGAATTCGACCATAGACATTAACCAGGTAAAAGTCCCTGCTGGGGATTCTACCTCAAAAGTAATAACTCTGCCCTCTCCATCAGAGTCAATGCCAGAACTTACATGGGGAAATTTCGTGGATCAACACTACTACCCCTGCCTTCCCCCCTACTGCCGGTGAACCCTTCACCTCTGCTACCCATAGCTTCTTTAGGCGAAAGAAATCTTTTTCTTCCAAATGTGTCCCCTTGTAGCAGCGCCACGTCAATCTTTAGCTTCCTCAAGTGCCTCAGTACAAGCATCCTCTTTTGGGGGACCGTAAACCCTTCCCCATTCCATGTAGCAATTTTTCATTGTGCTAGCCATGGTCTCGATACTTTTCTGGCCTATGACTGCAAGAATAAGGGGTAGCTATCCCTCCCCCCTTTCCCAACTAAACCCCCAACACACGCTCACAACCTCATCTCTTCCTCCTAATTTCCTTTCGCCTTTTTGCTGGCTTCTCTTTTTTCGCACATCTTATGTGAGGGAAAACCCTGTAACCTCACGTTTTCCATTCCCAATCGATAGTTCCCACCCCTACCCGAAAGGTATGACCTATTAGCGAACAACCCCTATCTCTGACCAAGGAGCCCTCCCCTAGCCCTACCCTCCCCAAAACAAAACAGCCCCGTAGACGTTCAACATGGGTTTCACCGCCCAACTTAGTTATCTACCTTACAACATTATTACATTTTTGTAAACCCTAACTGTACCAAAGGGCCCCTATCTTCCCTGCCCACAGGTGCCGCCGTAGCATGCATTAACAAATTTGTTGAAACAAGTTCCTGTCCTTCATCTCTTTCTTGGTGAGCGATGGCGGGACCAAGAATTAGAGACTCCTGTATTTCTAGGCCTCTGATGCACTCTAGTGGACTGCTCGAGATCTCGCCGGGTGAATTCCCTATTTGCCGAGTCCCGGATATCATTTTGCCCCTTTTTCCTGGAGCATTCCCTCTAGCACAAATCTCGGCCTCTTCCGCTGAGTGACATAGAACAGGGCCCCTGCCCCTGGGATGATCTTCAGCACCGCCGGGAACTGCAGAGGAATCGGACTTTCTTTTTAACCAAGGTAGTGCATATTGGGGAGAACAACTTCCCTTTTTCTAAACCACTTCAGCAGAATAATCAGCAAAAATAAGTAGCCTCTGCCCCTTGTACTGCAGAGAGTCTTTTCCCGGATCGGTATGCTGCAATAAGTCTGCTTTATCCGCATAGTCCAATATCGTACAATAAACCGCCCTTGTGACGGGGGTCTTGGGCCTTCTATTGCCAGAGTTCGTGAGGCCCTATTCTGTGGCCCTTTCTACTTTATAGGGCCTTGAGTCCTAATATTTTTGGGATCTCTTCCGCACAAATTCTAGGTAAATGCCTTGTGGAAAAGTCTTCGCTCAACCCTATAATCCTCACATTATTACGGCGAGATCTAATTCTCCAAATCTTCAACTTTGTTTTTCTAAGTATTTTGTTCTTTTAAATAGTCTCTCCATAAACTACGTACATCAAATAAATCATCCTCCACTCCATTTGTTCTCTCCTCCAGATCAGCAATCTGTACTTTGTTCTTGTCAACATCTGCTTTGATTGTGCTAAAAGCAGCCGCTACTGCCGTGGATACTGACTTTGCCACTATGGATTCAAGCGAGGCCATGATGTCAGGCGCTAGAATTTTGGGCCCCTGCTGTCGCCATGGACTTGCAGAAATTGCTAACCCGGGAACTGTTCCTCATAATCTTCCCCCTCTCCTGACGTTTTGACGTTGCCACCCTCACACTGCCTGGCCTTGGCGATTGGGGTGGGTACGGTAGGGTCTCGTCTGTAGAAGTGACCCTATCTCTGCTCCACTCTCTTCTTGGGCATGAGAGATGCACTGCTGTCTGTGGGCCCCATCTGTGCCCCAGCCTCATTGGACTGCTCAATGTCCAGAGTAATTATGGGTTTTTGCCCCCTCCACCTCCTTCCCTGCTGATATGGTCAGTTGCCGGGCCTGCTCCTGTTCCTTTAAGTGCCCATCTCCTGCATGCATTGATCTTACTTGTGATTCAGATGCAGCACCTTGCTGTGGGACTGCCATGTCGGTCTCCTGCACGCTTTCCTCCTCCTCCTCTTGCCATGTTGCCGCTGTTCTGGCCGATTGTGGAGCCTGTGGCTGTGGGAGGACGCGGCCGCTCCTCGTGGAGCGTGGCGGGTCGGGCGCCATTTTGATTGCAGCAACACACGCTGCTGGGGTGTTCCGCCTCTTGCACGGCTCCCCCCCGTGAAAAATTCCTCCGCACCGAGCGCTGGTAACGGAGATCTCTTACAGCTCCTAAAAGAGCCCTTTCTGCCGCTGTTAGCCGCGGGGAACGCCGGATTCAGCGGACGGACGGGAGCACTCACTCCGTGCGACCGCTCATGTGCGCACCGGAACCGGAAGCCGCCACGCCATTCTCACCTGCTGCCAGTCTTCTGTTTTCTTTTTTTCACTGATTGGCTGTAGCAGTCAGATGCCACTGCCTGACTTCACCAATCTGGCAGCTCACTTCTGAATGATAACAAAATGCAGTGGCACCAAACAAAAATTTTATTTTTAAGAAGACAGCAGCAGCTGCAGTGATGTTGTTGCTGGAAGAAGAAAACGGAAGACTGCCGGCTGGTGAGGATGATGCAGCGCTAGGCTCAGGGGCTTAACTTTGGTTCAAAAAGTGGGGACCAATTTTCCCTCTCATCTCCTACCTTCCTATCCCTCCTTCACTCGCCTTCCCTTTCACTTCCCCGCCCTTCCCTTCTCTCCCCCCTCTCCCGGCAGGGAAGCGGCCCCCTCTAACCCAGCTAGGAGGTCTGAGGGAGCATTGTAAGCTCCCCCAGCAGGTCCAGGCGAAGTCCTTATGGCAAACACTTTTGGTGCAATCCGTAAGGTTATGAGTGGCTCTACAACAGAATGAGGAAAATAAAAGAACCCAATCTTGCTGTACCCCAAGGAATCCCTTATGTCACATACTGTACCCCAAAATTTATTTTATTGCATACTATATACCAGAAATGACATCACTCACTGCACCCCAGAAATGAATTATATTACACATGGGAGCCACAGAAATGACATTACTAACTGCAGCTTAGAAATGAATTTCTCATTGTACTCAAGAAATAATATAATTCACTGTACCCCAAAAATGTATTATATTACACCTTGAACCCTAGAAATGAATTACATTACTCACTGTTCCCCAGAGATTATATTCCACACTGTACCCCAGAGATGACATTACACAGGGCCATCTTTTCCGTTGGGTATACTAGGCAGTTGCCCGGGGGAGCCAGAAACCCCAGGTGGCGAATGCATGGACATATGATCTGGATCCCCAGGTAGGACCTGATTCTTTGGCTGTTTGTGTGTTTTTAGGACTTACAAACACTTAAAATCCATGGCAGAGCAGGGAGCCATTGGTACCCTGCACTGCCAGTTAGTCTTACAGACTGCCTACGTGTCCCAACGTAGGTGGTATGATGATACTGGTGTGTTTGGTGGTGGTTAGAGGCACGGCTGGGCGTGATATCAAGTGTCTAGGCAGGGCCCACTGCATTACTAAGCCCGGGACCCAAAGTGCTGTTAATGCGGCTCTGACATCACACACTGTACCCCACAGATTACATTCCACACTGTACCCCAGAGATTACATTACACCATACCCCAGAGATTACATTACACACTGTACGCCAGAGATTACATTACTTACTATACCCCAGAGATTACATTACACACTGTACCCCAAAGATTACATTCCACACTGTACCCCAGAGATTAAATTACACCATACTCCAGAGATTACATTACACCATACCCCAGAGATTACTACATTACACATCTTATCCAAGAGATTACTACATTACACACCATGCTCCATGTATAAAATTACACCATACCCCATAGATTACATTACACACTGTACCCCTGAGATTACTACATTACACATCTTACCCCAGAGATTACATTATACACCATACCCCAGAGATTACTACATTACACACCATACACCAGATATTACATTACTCACTGTACCCCAGAGATTACTACATTACACACCAGATATTACATTACTCACTGTACCCCAGAGAGTACTGCATTACACACCAGATATTACATTACTCACTGTACCCCAGAGATTACTACATTACACACCAGATCTTACATTACTCACTGTACCCCAGAGAGTACTACATACACCGTACCCCAGATATTACCACATTATTCACCATACCCCAGGGATTACATTACATGCTGTACAACAGAGATTATATTACACCGTACCCCAGAGATTATTACATTACACACTGTACAACAAAGATTATATTACACCATATCCCAGAGATTATTACATTACACACTGTACCCCAGAGACTACATTAGACAAGGTACCCCAGAAATTGTGTGTATGTATATATATACATATATTGAACACAGACACACTGCACACTTAGGGTGAGTTCACATGACGGTTTTTCGCCCCCGACAGTGTCATTTGCTTGTAAACGCAGAATTCTGACAAGCAAACAACCCTCGACTGCCTGAGGCAGATTTCTGCCTCCTATCCATTAGTGCGTAAAACACCTCAAAGAATTCTTTGTAGGCACTGATTATACGTGACAAAAAGACTAGCGTAAATCAGTGTCATCTAAACGACGACACTAATTTTACATAGGGTATAATGTAAATCAGTTTCCTGTGGGATTGGACGCCGATTCTGAGGTAGATCCAGTACTGAATCTGCCCCGGAATCAGCATTCATATCTTCTGCATGAGCGTACCCTTAAGGTATGTTCACACGGCGTATAGCAGGGCGTACTGTGCGCTCTTCTATATCCCGGGTGTTTTAGAAGTACGTGCTGGCCAGTCCACACTTCTAAAAAGCTGCAGGGCTGGCCCCATTCACTTTCATTTTCCCGGTGCGTAAGTGCAGGGAAGAAGTGACATGGCTAGACACATGGCCGTACATACAGTATATACACATCTCACATATACAGTACATACCCTACTCACATGCACACACAACGCCTAGCACCCTTGTCCCCTCCTTACCTGTCTCCTATAGTCTGGTGCAATTTAAATTCGGGAAGAGCTTCTCTGATGAGGGCTGAGCATAGGGGAAGTGGTATAAAATGGGAGGGAAACATACAGCCCCAGATACCAAGTTTGCTGGACTGTGAGCAGCGTTCTCATTGGTGAAGCAGCCCCTGCTGACTCCTGCTCTACCAATCAGCTCTCACTCTGCACTGACACTTGAGGCTGCTGCCTACTCTGTCCCCCCAAGATGCACTGAAATATAGGAGGCAAATGGTTAACTTCTTCCTCCTTTGTGCTCTGCTCTCCCCACTTACCGTATTCTAATGCTTTCATATGGATTATTTTTTATTGAACTGGCTAAAAAGTGGGGGGACCATCCCCCACCCAGAAAAAAGTGGGGGAGACCAGTCCCCTCCGTTCCCCCCTAAAGTTACACCTATGGCTAGGCTATGTTCACACGGCTTAATTGCGGGACGTATTTCGCCCCGCAATTACGCCGTGTGTGTGGGGCGGAGCGGGGGGGGGGGGGCGGCAGCTCGCCGGCCCATAGACTATCATTACAAGCAGCGCTTATACGCCACTAGTAATTGACATGTCACTTATCTCTCGAGCGGGGAGAGGAGACGGAATCCATAGTTCTCTATGAGAACTATGGATAACCGTAATGACTGGGACGTATTTCAGCCCGTAATTCGCGCCGTACGTCCCAAAATAAGCCGTGTGAACATAGCCCTAGAATGAAGGTGAGGGGAGAGGTGAATTTGTTCGTTTTTTTATTTTAAAGATATGTTTTTATCAGAAAGCAGTACCTTTATTAAAACCAATATTCCTATAAAATATTTTTTTTTTTTAGATTTTTGTCTACATTTTTTTAGCAGTCCTATGCAAATAAAAATGACATATAAAATGTTGTCCTTTTCTAGCTGTGATAAGTAAAGAGATAAAACTCCTGAATGGCTGAGCAGACTAATCTCACGTTATGACAATTGTTCCTTATCTTGGTTTAGGGGACATACTTTCAACGTGAGGCATCTCCCTGGCTCATATACCTTTCTATTTTTCAGCACATGACAGGTCACTTCTTTTTATGGGAGTACATTAATGTGCCAAGAAATATGATCGTAAAATCACCATTGTCTCAATGAGCACAGTGATTTTATTAGTAACATTCTTTTTACTGTATTTATGGGGCGTATTTCAGCACAATTACGAGCCGAAGTACGTCCTGCAAATACAGCGTATGAACACCTCCTTAGTCTCAATACAGATTTTCCCCCTTCTGAAGCCACTCTTGCCTCTCACCCAGCCAACCAGTAAGTTCTACACTGCACTGACGAGTGGCAAATACCCCGAACAGCTGTCTGTAGTTGGACTTAACTGGTTTGGCTCAAATCCCTTTCACATTGCTAGGCTCCTGCGAGCTACATGTGAACTGAGGATGACTAATAGAGTGCACTGTGGAGCGCCTCAGCTCTTTTCCCATAAGCCTTTGCTTTATGCAAAACAGTCAGTGAGGTCTGAATGGCAAGTAAATCCTCACACCAACCAATTTATTGGTTCCTCTCCTCAAGGAGAGATATTCCCCCTACAAATAGTAGGTAATGAAATAATAATTGCTCTTTTGTTCTCTGGACATGTATAAATAAGAGTAGACTAGTACACAGGGCAATGAGGAGGAAAACATGGAAGGATAATAGATTAATCTTAGGGTATGTTCATACGGCATCTTGCATTGCATACCTGTGTGCGCCGCAAGATGCCATGTGTTTAGAACAAAGCGCTGATCTGCGTGTGCTTCTAAAGTGCAGGGGGGCTGGCCCCATTCACTTTCATTATCCATGCTGGAAAGAAGTGACATGTCACTTCTTTCTGCCGGCGTTCAATACGCGGCAGGTAAGATGGCAGGTACTCATAGTTCTCTAGGACAGCGATGATTACAGTAATTACATGATATATTTCAGGGTGCATTACAGCACAAATACGCCCCGAAATACATCCTGAAAGACGCCGTTTGAAGATACCTTTATTCTGCACTGGGAGGTTTCCAGGTTTTAGGGTATGTTCACATGGCGCTACTTAGATGCATGTTTGGATCTGTGTTTTGGACACTAAACTTACCAAAACACGCATCTTTCAATGTACAATGTGATTTACATTGCTTTCAATGTAAAACACACATCAGCGTTCAGACAATACATGTTTTACATGCGTCTTTCAGATCCGTTCAAAGAATTAATGTCAATTCTTGATCCTTTTGACGCAGTAGGAGCCCTATTTAAAATGTATGGTTAGTTTCTGCTGCAGCAAAGACGCATCCAAACATGCACCTGCGTGTTGGATGCGTTTTATGCAGTGTTTTTAATGTGTTTTTCGGATCGAAAATGTATCCAAAAACGGCGTGTGAACATACCCTTAGGATGAGTTCACACGGCAGGTTTTTCGGTGCGGATAGTATTAGTGCCGAAAAAGTGTTGTTCTCTTGTTGAAAATTCTGCGCTTGCAAGTGCAGAATTTCAATGAGGAGACACCGTCGACTGTCCAAGGCATTTTTCTGCCTCCTATACTTTAGTATTGTCGGCACATAAAATGCCTTAAAGAATCTACATGTCAATTCTTTGTAGATGTGGACATTACGTACTGATAATACTAGAGTAAAATTTGTGTCGTATAAAGAAAAATTTGGTTGGTAGTGTCCTTTTAAATAAGCTCTGTTATGGTAACCAAATTTTTTTTTTTCAAAAAATTTGGTGGACAACCCCTTTAAAGCATATATGGCATATTGACAGGATGTAACATAAATGTCTGAGGGTTGTGAGTACTACCAATTGATATTGATGTGAAATGGAAGTACCCTTTAATGCTTTGCTGCCACAACCAGTTTCAGCCTTTTTTATGGAGCAATTTATTTATTTACTTTTTCATTTTTCTTAACCACAATTCAAAATTCATAACATTTTTTCATTTTCTAGCCATATGAAGGTGTGTATTTGTGTGGCATGGGTTTTATTTTTCAATGGCATCAATTTGAAATATATATCCCTTATTGATTATAATTAACTCTTTGATTATGTTTACACGGCTGATTTTGGGACAGATTTCAGTCCGTATTGCGCGCCGTACTGCACGCATATACGACTGAAATCCGTCCCTGTCATTACGGTAATCCACAGTTCTCATAGAGAACTATGGATTCCGTCTCCTCTCCCAGCGGGATACGCACTGTGGATAATGAAAATCTACACACGCTGTAATTGCGGGTGAAATCTGTCCAGCAATTATGCCGTGAATCAGCCATGTAAACATAGCCTTGCAGTGGGAATGAAAAAAACACAGCAATTCCACCATCACCATGCAGCATAAATAATGCATTAATCTTGTGCTGGTCAATGTGATTATGTTGATGCCAATTTTTTTTTTTAATTTTCTGTCACAAAATGTAATTATTTAATAATTGTACTAGTAAACACTTAAAAACATTTTTGGGGTGCCACTTTATATTCAGGGTCATAACTTTTAGGGTATGTTCATACGGCGTAATTGCGAGTTGTATTATGGCACGTAATTGCGCTGAAATATGCCCTGCAATTACGGTAATTCTTAGCTCTCATTGAGAGCTATGATTACCTGACGGTTTCCCCGGTGTAGAAAACAATTGACATGTCACTTCTTCCCAGTGCTTATGCGCTGGGGAGAGTTATAGTCAATGAAAGTCGGCTGTCAGTGTTTTAGAGGTATGCGCTGTCGAGTATGTACTTCTGAAGCGACAGGCGTATTGCAGCCATATAGCAATATGCCTTGTGAACATACCCTAGGACAGTGGTGGCGAACCTAGGGCACGCGTGCCGGAAGTGGCACGCAGGGCCATCTCTCCTGGCACGCGTACCAGGCTGGCCACTCGCTGGGTTCTTGACTGTGACCCGGACGTCGCGCTGGAAGGGCTTGGTGTCCACGTCACAGTGTCGGACCTGGGGCCTCCGGCAGGCCACAGGTCTAACACAGCGCAAGTCGGGACCCACCGTGGACTCCAGCCCTGAGTGTGCGCGGCGGCCCCGTGCGCTCAGTTGGGCAGCGACGCAGCCTATGACTGCTGTGCGCCCGAGGAGCTGACAGAGGAGCGTGCCGCGCTGGGATGGAGAGAACAGGCGTGCGTGGCTGGGAAAGAAGAGGACAGAAAAGGAGCGCGCTCGGACGGAGGTAAGGTGAGTATTAGTGTTCTTATTTTTTTATTTTTTGTGCTGGATATATACCGGCATGGTGGGGAGAGCTGGCTATATACTGGTATGGTGGGGAGAGTGGTGGCTATATACTGGCATGGTGGGGAGAGTGGTGGCTATATACTGGCATGGTGGGGAGAGTGCTGGCTATATACTGGCATGGTGGGGAGAGCTATCTGTATACTGGCTGGTGGGGAGAGCTATCTGTCTGTATACTGGCTGGTGGGGAGAGCTATCTGTCTGTATACTGGCTGGTGGGGAGAGCTATCTGTCTGTATACTGGCTGGTGGGGAGAGCTATCTGTCTGTATACTGGCTGGTAGGGAGAGCTATCTGTCTGTATACTGGCTGGTGGGGAGAGCTATCTGTCTGTATACTGGCTGGTGGGGAGAGCTATCTGTCTGTATACTGGCTGGTGGGGAGAGCTATCTGTCTGTATACTGGCTGGTGGGGAGAGCTATCTGTCTGTATAGAGGGGGGGTGGGAGAGCTATCTGTCTGTATACTGGCTGTGGGGAGAGCTATCTATCTGTATACTGCCTGTGGGGAGAGCTATCTGTCTGTATACTGGCTGGTGGGGAGAGCTATCTGTCTGTATACTGGCTGGTGGGGAGCTATCTGTCTGTATACTGGCTGGTGGGGAGAGCTATCTGTCTGTATACTGGCTGGTGGGGAGAGCTATCTGTCTGTATACTGGCTGGTGGGGAGAGCTATCTGTCTGTATACTGGCTGGTGGGAAGAGCGATCTGTCTGTATACTGGCTGGTGGAGAGCTATCTGTATACTGGCTGGTGGGGAGAGCTATCATTCTGTATACTGGCTGGTGGGGAGCTATCTGTCTGTATACTGGCTGGTGAGGAGCTATCTGTCTGTATACTGCCTGTGGGGAGCTATCTGTATACTGCCTGTGGGGAACTGTATATTGCCTGTGGGGAGCTGTATACTGCCTGTGGGGAGCTATACACTTACCTAACTTAGGGGACTTATATAATTATAAGTAAGGAGTTGCTGGAAAAGTGAAGATTCAAAGATTTTTGTGTCTAAATCTGCAGGGATGAATGTTGGTCGGGAGAAGTCAGCAGGAAGGTGTGAACCGGATGGAGAAGAAAAGGGAATACGAACGACTTATCGGAGAAACGTCACCTGTGAGTCACTAAATGTGCCTGAAATGTAATCTCTTATATGCGCGCAAAGTGTAATGGTTTATATTCAGTAATGGTGTGACGGTGGTATTGAGTCACTTTGTGGTGGTGATACGTGGTGGTATTATTCAGTCCCTATGTGGTGGTGATATGTGGTCATGGTGTTGTGGTATTAATCAGTCAACTGTCTGTTGAGCACCTGTGTACACTGCTAACTACCACAATATGGTCACTGTATAGTGGAAATATGGCAGAGGGATGGGCTAAGCGGCCGTCACATCCCTCGTATTAATTGTTGTGTGGCCCGATGTCACCTCCCTGCTTCGTTCTGGCGGTGGCGGCACTTTGCGGTAACTAAGGTATTTTTCGGTTGCAGTTTTGGCACTCGGTCTCAAAAAGGTTCGCCATCACTGCCCTAGAAGCTTGTCCCCACGGCAAGGGTTATGGGTCAGTTTTTCAGACGGTTTGCGGTTTTACAAACCATCTAAAAACCGACATGCATCGCTCCCCCATAGACTTTAATAGAAAATCCGTGCAACAGTCCACACTGAACTGATTTTAAACCGGACGTTTTTGACATCGCCGGCGATCCGAAAAACTTAGAGCATGTTCCTTCTTCCAACCAGTTTTCAGGCATAGCATAGACATGTGGATGTGAAGGGGACGGGGCGAATACGCAAATCACGGACAAAAGCCGCCTCCCAAAAAGGTAAAATACTGGTCAGAAAATCCGACCAGTATTTGGTCTTTGCTGTGTGAACGCACCCTAAGGGTATGTTCACACAGTGTATTTCGGTGCATAATACGCAGTAACGTGTCAACATTCTCTTACAGAGGTGACAATTGCAAAGTGTTGGTCTCCACCAGTAACGTGTGATCATTCCCTTACAGATGTGACAATGGCAATATGCTGGTCTCCACCAGTAACGTGTGAACATCCCCTTACAGATGCGACAATAGCAATGTGCTGGTCTCCACCAGTAACGTGTGACCATCCCCTTACAGAGGTGACAATAGCAATGTGCTGGTCTCCACCAGTAACTTGTGACCATCCCCTTACAGTGGTGACAATAGCAATGTGCTGGTCTCCACCAGTAACGTGTGGCCATCCCCTTACAGATGCAACAATAGCAATGTGCTGGTCTCCACCAGTAAAGTGTGACCATCCCCTTGCAGTGGTGACAATGGCAATGTGCTGGTCTCCACCAGTAACGTGTGACCATCCCCTTATAGAGGTGACAATAGCAATGTGCTGCTCTCCACCAGTAACGTGTGACCATCCCCTTACAGAGGTGACAATGGCAATATGCTGGTCTCCACCAGTAACGTGTCACCATTCCCTTACAGATGTGACAATGGAAATGTGCTGGTCTCCACCAGTATAGTGTGAACATCCCCTTACAGATGTGACAATAGCAATGTGCTGGTCTCCACCAGTAACGTGTGAACATTCCCTTACAGATGTGACAATAGCAATGTGCTGGTCTCCACCAGTAACGTGTGAACATCCCCTTACAGAGGTGACAATGGCAATGTGCTGGTCTCCACCAGTAACGTGTGACCATCCCCTTACAGAGGTGACAATGGCAATGTGCTGGTCTCCACCAGTAACGTGTGAACATCCCCTTACAGAGGTGACAATGGCAATGTGCTGGTCTCCACCAGTAACGTGTGAACATCCCCTTACAGAGGTGACAATGGCAATGTGCTGGTCTCCACAAGTAACGTGTGACCATTCCCTTACAGATGGGACAATGGCAATGTGCTGGTCTCCATCAGTAACGTGTGATCAACCCTTTACAGATGTGACAATAGCAATGTGCTGGTCTCCACCAGTAACGTGTGATCATTCCCTTACAGAGGTGACAATGGCAATGTACTGGTCTCCACCAGTAACGTGTGATCATCCCTTTACAGATGTGACAAAAGCAATGTGCTGTTCTCCACCAGTAACATGTGATCACTCCCTTACAGAGGTGACAATGGCAATGTGCTGGTCTCCACCAGTAACATGTGAACGCCCCTTACAGAGGTGACAATGGCAATGTGCTGGTCTCCACCAGTAATGTGTGACCATCCCCTTACAGAGCGCAATACAATTGGGCCACCAAAATGGTCCTTACAAAAACATTAAAAAAAATTTAAGGCTGTGCACATCTAAAATATATTCTGAAAACGCAAGCATAGGTGCACACTGAAAAGGCAATAGTATACATCTAACACAAATATCAGTGGCACACTAAAGGGCTAAGTAAAACCTCAAGGTATATAGGAATATTGGAAATGCATTACTGCTAAGGAAAATATGAAAAACCTGGGACTCTTAGTTTACAGTATTTGATCAAAGATTGTATTAAGCTCACCTCCCAAAACGTCAAGGGGATCCCAGAGCAGGTGAGTCCCTACACTGAATATGTTACCTCACTAGGCGTCAATTCAGACTGCAACTTCAGGGAATGGTAGGAACTAGCAATTGGATTATCCTGCACTGGTTTAAAAGAGGCAGCTGAGTGCAGCAAGCCAATGAGATTGCCAATCTCAAATGGACTACAAAACTTAATTAGGCTGTGCACATCTAAAATTTTTTCTGAAAAACGCAAGCATAGGTGCACACTGAAAAGGCAATAGTATACATCTAACACAAATATCAGTGGCACACTAAAGACTAAGTAAAACCTCAAGGTATATAGGAATATTGGAAATGCATTACTGCTAAGGAAAATATGAAAAACCTGGGACTCTTAGTTTACAGTATTTGATCAAAGATTGTATTAAGCTCACCTCCCAAAACGTCAAGGGGATCCCAGAGCAGGTGAGTCCCTACACTGAACATGGATACAACAAGAAAGAAAAGTGCTGCTCACCGGTATGCTGGGTACTGTAGTCCGCCTGTCCTCAGCAATGGACATCAAATTGTAGAAAAAAGGGGAAAAGGTCTCTCTCCTGTTTCCAAAGCGGTGCTCGTGGAAATGACATCCGGCTGTAGATGTCCACCATATGAACGGTAAGTAGTAGATGATCCCAGCACTCGCGCAGAAGAATCTTCAAAGGCGTAGTAGCATAACAGACACTCTATTTATTGAAAAAAGTATTAAAATGGCTTATAAAAACATGGGGAAAAAGCAAACAGTTGACGCGTTTCAGGCTCCTGTAATGGCCCTTATTCGTAACTGACAAACATATCTAAAACACTTCCTCTTAAAGCCAACTTCCTGGGTCAATCCAGGTTCCGCACCTGTGCAGTTAACCCATTATGGTATAGATGCAATCAATAGCTCCTAGTTCACACTCGTTGCTGTCTAATATATACATGCAACGTAACATATAGACAGGGCCGTCTTACCCATTGGGCCAGGTAGGCTCCTGCCCGGGGGCCCCATGTGAACGGGGGCCCCATGAGGGGTCAGTGTACACACAAGCTTTGCTTCAGTCACTTAAAAAACAACAGAGGCTGCTGCGTCTCTGCTCCTGTCCTGCCTGTGCGGCAGTAACTCAGGAGCCGGCAGAGAGAGCAGAGCCGCAGCATCCCCCCTCCGTCTCGTCCCCCGCCGGGAAGTGTAAGCTCAGTCCTCTTAGCTCCCTCCCTCCTCACCTCCGGACGTCTCCAGATCCCCCCTCCCGGCTGTCTCTCAGTCACTTCCCTGTGGCCGCGGTCAGTGACTTCTTAAAGCTGCACCCCTCCTTGGGTCCCGGTCATCAATCCGGAGGTCCAGGGCCCCTTTTTAGGGGGGGACACGGTCAGGATGTCCCCCCAGAAACTAAAAGTTATACAGACTCCTGCAGGCCGGGGCACAGGGGGTGACTTTGGTGTAAGATAAAAGATATAGATGCGGTCCGCCACCCTGTGCATTGAGCCACAGCGCTGCAGCAATACAGAAAGGTATTACTCTATTACAAATACTAAGATTGGGATTTGAAAAAAAAAAAAAAGTAATGACAAACTAAAAAAAACCCCCAAAAAAAACCCTTGATCCCGAAAAAAAAACACTTTATTTAAAAAAAGAAAAAATGACGTTAACCTTAAGTGGGGCCGAAAAGGTTTTAAATGAACAACTACATTTTTATTTTTGTCCCCCTGCGTTTTAAAGTCATAAATTTTTAATTTTTTCTAGGGACAGCTGTATGAGTTTTGTTTTATGTGGAAAGTATTTTGGGTTTACATTTTAAAATTACTCAGAATTTTTTAAAATAAATTTTTGCAGGATTTTTTTTGCTTTTTTTTTTAAAAAAAAATTTTTCACCTTCTTTTTCCCAAAAATAACCTTTTAGTGAATTCTACGGTTATACGGTGTGTGGTACCTAAATGTGCGGGTGTTTTTTGTGTATTTTGCAAATAATTTGTAATACTTTTTTTTTTTACATTTTTGTATTTTTTTTTTTCCCTTTAAAGGGGATAATTATTTTCCCTTTTTGTCTTTTTTTAAATTTTTTTTACACCTTTTTGGCCATCCTGTATTTCCTGTTACTGTTGCAAATAATTATCTTCTGTATACCCCTGTAGAAAAACTTTTATTTCTGTTGTTTAATACATCACTCCTGTTACTCCTGTTCCCTAACATTACCTTCTCTATACCCTGTATGAAAATACTTTACAATCCGGGGTTTTACCCCTGTTGCTAATCATTACACCCCTCTATACCCTGTATAATAATACATTACACTCTGTATCCCTGTATAATAAACATTATACTATGTTCCAATACATTACATTCTGTTTGCAAATACTTTACACTACGTATACTCCTGTATGCAATACATTACTTTGTTCAATACATTCACTTGTTTATCTGTATGCAAATACATTACTCTCTGTATACTAATACATTACCCCCCTGTAAAACCTCTAAGCTAAAAATTACATATGTGTAGCTGACTTGGCTGTTGTTGGGATAACAAGGTGTGCCCTGACGCGGCTTATATAAAGACAGCTCGGGGGTACTCTAGGTCCCGGGCTAATTTATACATATTCCCCGGCCCTCATGCACTGGGAGTCCCGGTAACCGGGGGTCCCGGGAAATTCTTTGATTTTTGCTGCGTCATGGCCCCAACAATCAAAGGGTTAAAGGCGGAATGGAGGTTCTCCGGTCCTGCCATTCAGAATTAAAAAAAAAAAAAAAAATAAATTTTAAAAAAAGTAGTTTAAAAAAAAAGTGCCCCTTTTCATAAAAAAATACAAAAATTCAACATCCAATGACGTAATAAAATTTAGAATTTTAAATTTTAAAATTTAGTGTAAAATGTGAAAGGGGTAAAAAATTTTTTTGAAAAAAAAATCAGAAAAAAACCCTTTTTTTTGTTCATGCGAAATTTTTTTTTTTAAAAAAATTATGCGTAGTTTTTCATGTAAATTAAACTACTCCAGCAAAAAAAACTTTCCCGCTAAAACAGGTCCTCATACAAAAGCATCATTGATTAAACATAAGGGCCCCATTTATCAGACGGTCTAATAGTCTATTTTGTTGCCCATAGTAAACCCAATCAGAGCTCGCTTTCATTTCCTCTACTGCCCTGAGAAATTGAAAGCTAATCTCTGATTGGTCACTATGCCAACCGAAGCAGTCGTATTGTTAGTAGTATTGATAAATGTTGGTTGGGGGTGGCCCAGTGAACAGCTCTGCCAGGGGCCCATAAATTGTTGTTAGGCGGCCCTGCATTATAGATAAGGAAAAGTACTGTATAAAAGAATATATGTACAGAAAAAATATTACATGTACAAAACACGACCACTAGTATATGCATGATTGGAGGTAGAAGGGGGGAAAAAAAAAAAAAAACACAACCCAAATCATTTGGTGCGAGAATGCCAAACAGACTCGTGATGTGGCTAATAATATACAAAAGAGTCAGATTTGATGTTCAGGCCCCGGGGGAACCTAGTATGAGGATGAGTATCCATATGCCTCCTATTCATAAGGGCCTTCCTCCAATCCCCTCCCCTTAGGGGGTCTATTGACTGTTCTATAGCCTGAACTTTAAAAGATGTAGGATTACCTGATGAACGTCTAAAAAAATGCTTAGCAGCTCCTGAGATTTTTACGGAGACTAGCTTGTTTAGAATCTGTATATGTTTCCTGATGCGAATATATAGGGTTCTGGTAGTGCATCCACGTATGATGTTTTGCATATATCGCACCAAATGAGGTACACCACATATGAACAGCGCAAGTAGAAAACTCGAATCTTGTATTGTTTGCCTGTGACTGATTGAGGTAAAGATGTCCGATTGACCCTATATTTACACAGGGTGCATCTGCTCACTCACATTTAAAAGATCCCTTGAATCCAACCAAGTGTGTCTCTTGTTGACAGCTGGAAGGAGTGGCTTTAAAGAGGAGTGTTTTAGATATGTATGTCAGTTACGAATAAGGGCCCATTTCAGGGAGCCTGAAACGCGGTCAACTGTTTGCTTTTATCCCAGTTTTATAAGCCATTTTAATACTTTTTTCAATAAGAGGAGTGTCTGTTATGCTACTACGCTTTGAAAGATTTTCTTTCTGCGCGAGTGCCCCGGGATCATCTACTACTTACCGTTCCTACATGAAAAGTTACCTCACTAGGCGTCAATTCAGACTGCACTTCAGGAATGGTTGGAACTAGCCAAATGGTTTATCCTGCACTGGTTTAAAAGAGGCAGCTGCAGTGCAGCAAGCCAATGAGATTGCCTATCTCAAATGGACTAACAAAACCTATCAAGGCTGTGCCAAATCTAAAATAAACTCTGAAAAAAGTAAGCATAGCTGCACACTGAAAAGGCAATAGCACTCATCTAACACAAAAATAACTGTGGCACACTAAAGACTAAGTAAAACCTCAAGGTATATAGGAATATTGAAATGCATTATGCTAAGGAAAAATATGAAAACCTGGGACTCTTTGTTTACAGTATTTGATCAAGATTGTATTAAGATCACCTCCCAAACGTCAAGGGGATCCAGAAGAGGTGAGTCCTACACTAAAATGTTACCTCTATAGGCGTCAATCCAAGGACTGCAACTGCAGGGATGGTAGGGCTAGCAATTGGATTATCTGCACTGGTTTAAAAGAGGAGCTGAGTGCAGCAAGCCAATGAGATTGCCAATTCACATGACTACGAAACATATTAGGCTGTGTACACATCTAAAATTATTCTGAAAAATGAAGAATAGGTGCACATGAAAAGGCAATAGTATACAACTAACCAAATATCAGTGGCACACTAAAGGACTAAGTAAAACTCAAAGGTATATAGGAATATTGGAAATGCATTACTGCCTAAGGAAAAATATGAAAAACCTGGGACTCTTAGTTTACAGTATTTTATTTATTATATTATTTGTTATATTTTTTATTTTTCTAAGTATTAATATTAGATATATATTTTTTTATATATTTTTTTTATATATATATATATTATATTTTTATATATTTATTATATGATTTATATATATATATCATATATTATATTCCTTTGTATGTAATTTTATTTTTGTTAGGAAAAATTAATCACAATACTGATGCTTTTATCTCTTTCAACATATACAGGAATTGCAATAACGGAATAGATTGTTTTTTGGCACATATATTTAAATCCACCTGTTTATCACATATTCGGTAATTACTAATAGTATTCTCATTCAGCCTCGTTTCAATGGGATGATTGTTTACAATTGTCATCCATTGAACTCAGTTTGAATTGCAAAGGTATTTAACCCGATATCAGTAGGACTGTTAGTGCATCTGAAGAAGCTGATGTGAGATCGGCGAAACGCGGTCATGTACCTTCAATAAAAATTGTGGAAGAAAGTATACTTCTTGTCTGAATACTTCGAGCGCTCCAGCTTAGCAGTCCACTCAACTGGACAAGCAGTAACCAGCTTGCAGTTCTTTTAAACTATCTCTCATCCTCGGCGCCCTCGTGGATCCATAGGCGGGAACGTGCCGGGCAGCTGTTTTTACAAGAACGGTGGAAATTGCTCACATCTATACTCTTCTTGCGAGCTGTACCGCGGATATCATACAGCTGCAAAAGGTTCCATCAATTTCTTCTTCATATTATTATAAGAATTCAACTGCGCTTCTTGTCCTAGCTTATCCGTTCTCCGGAAAGAGATATTATTCTCTGAAGGGTGAACGGGCTACTACACTCCCCTTACGATGTGACAATGACAATGTGTGGTCTCCCAGTTCATGTGAACGCCCCTTACAGATGTGACATGTCAATGTGCTGGTCTCCACCAGTAACGTGTGATCATCCCCTTACAGATGTGATAATGACAATGTGCTGGTCTCCACCAGTAACGTGTGAACGACCATTACAGATATGACAATAGCAATGTGCAGGTCTCCACCAGTAACGTGTAAACATTCCCTTACAGCTGTGACAATAGCAATGTGTGGTCTCACAGTACCGTGTGATCATCCCTTACAGATGTGATAATGACAATGTGCTGTCTCCACAAGTAACGTGTGGGACCATCCCCTTACAGATGTGAATAATGACATGTGCTGGTCTCCCACAGTAACGTGTGAACGCCATTACGATGTGACAATAGCAATGTGCTGGTCTTCCCCAAAAACAGTAACGTGTGGCCATCCCCTTACAGAGGTGGACCAATGGCCAATGTGTGGTCTCCACAGTAACATGTGAACGCCCTTAAGAGGTGACAATGGAAATGTGTGGTCGGCGTCTCCACCAGTAACGTGTCGACCGATCCCCTTACAGATGTGACAATAGCAATGTGCTGGTCTCACCAGTAACGTGTGACCATCCCCTTACAGAGGTGACAATAGCAATGTGCTGGTCTCCACCGGTAACATGTGAACGCCCCTTACAGATATGACAATGGCAATGTGCTGGTCTCCACCAGTAACGTGTGATCATCCCCTTACAGATGTGATAATGACAATGTGCTGGTCTCCACCAGTAACGTGTGAACGCCCCTTACAGATGTGACAATGATAATGTGCTGGTCTCCACAGGAACGTGTGATCATCCCCTTACAGATGGGATAATGACAATGTGTGGTCTCCACCTAGTTAACGTTGTGAACGGGACCATTATCAGATATGCAATAGCAATGTGCAGGTCTCCACAGTAAACGTGTAAACATTACTTCAGCGGTGACAATAGAATGTGTGGTCTCCACCGTAACGTGTGATCATTCCCCTTACAGATGTGATAATGACAATGTGCTGGTCTCCACCAGTAACGTGTGACCATCCCCTTACAGATTGTGATAAAAGACAATGGGGCTGGGCTCCACCCTAACGGGGGGTGAACATCCCCTTTAAAATGCGCCCAAAGACAATGTGCCTGGTCTCCCCCAGTAACAATTTTTGAACATTCCCTTACAGAGGTGACGAAGGGGAATGTGCTGGTCTCCACCAAAATAACGTTTTGAAAAATCCCCTTTCGAGGTGACAATGGCAATGTGCTTTGGGCCCCCACCCGTAACGGGGTGAACCCCCCCCCTTCAGAGGGACAATGGCAATTTTCTGGTTCCACCAGTTCATGGTTTAAAGCCCTTTTTCAGAGGGGGACAATTTGGGAAGTGCCCCTTCCACAAATAACGGGGTGGGCCATCCCCTTACAGAAGGGGACAAAACAATTTTGCTGGTCTCCACCCGTTAAAAGTGTGAAAAATCCCCCTTAAATGTGACCAAAAGCAAGGTTTCTGGTCTTCCCCCAGTTAACCCTGTGAAACATTTCCCTTAAAAGATGTGACAATAGCAAAGTGCTGGTCTCCACCAGTAAACGGGGTGAACGCCCCCCTTTCAGAAGGTGACCAAAGGGAATGTGGGCCCCCACCAGTAACGGTTTTGGCCATCCCCCTTTTCGAGGGACAAAAACAATGTGCAGGGCCCCCAGTAAACGTGGGGTTTAAACCCTTACAGATGTGAAAAATGGCAAATTTTGCTGGGGCCCCCCACCAGTACCCCTGTGAAAAACCCCCCTTTCAAGGTGACAATGGGAATGAGCTGGTTTTCCCCCCAGTAAAAGTGTGACCATTCCCCTTACAGAGGTGACAAAAGCAATGGGGCTGGTCCCCCACCGGAAGTGGAAAACCCTTTTCCCTTTCAGAGGTGACAATTTAAATGTCTGGTCTCCACCAGTAAGGTTTGACCATCCCTTATAGATGGACAAAAGGCAAATTTTTTGTGGGGCCCCCACCATTTTAAAGTGTTTAAAAAATCCCCCTTAAAAAGGGGGGACAATACAATGTGCCCGGTCTTCCCCCAGGGAACGTGTGACCATCCCCCTTTCAGAGGTGACAATGAAAATGTGTGGGGCTCCCCCAGTAACAAAAAGAACGCCCAAATTTCAGAGGTGAAAAATGGCAATTTTTTGCTGGTCTCCACCAGTAACGTGAACGCCCCTTACGAGGTTTACAATGGGAATGTCCCCCGGGCCCCCACCAGTTAAATGTGAACATTCCCCAACAATGTGACAATAGCAATATGTGGTCCCCCAACCCTAACCCTGTTTAACATTTCCCCCTTTCGAGGTGACCAAAGGGGGATGTTCTGGGCCCCCACCAGTTAAAAGTGGACCATCCCCCTTTCAGAGGTGACCCAAAGGCCCAAAAAGGGGGGTCTCCACCAGTAAAATTTTGAAACATTCCCCTTTCAGAGGGGGGACAATTGCAATGTGCTGGGCTCCACCCGTAAAAAGTGGGGACCCTTTCCCCTTACAGAAGGGGGAAAAATAGGGAATGTGCTGGGGCCTTTCCCCCATTTTAAAGTGTGACCATCCCCTTACGAGGGGACCCTTTGCAATTTTACTGGGGTTTTTTCCCCGTAACTGTGAACGGCCCCCCCAAAAGAGGTGGGCAATAGCAATGTGCTGGTTTTTCCCCCATTAAAAAAAAATTTCCAGGAAACCGGGCCCCTCTTTTTGGTGTGCCACGCCCCTTCAAAAAAACCACACCCACTCCCCTAACTTTCAAAAAATGGGTTTGGAAGAAAGCCAGGTAATATCCAAACCCCAAAACCAGGTAAATTCCCCCTTAAAAGGGAGGGAAAATGCCCCCCTTTTTTTTAGCCAGGTAGTTTTCCCCAAAATTTTTTTAGCCAGGTATTGCCCCCTTTGGGTTTGCCAGGTAGATGCTCCCCTTTGTTGTAGCCCGGTAGATGCTCCCCTTTGTTTTAGCCCCGGTATTTCCCCTTTTTAGGGAGGCCCCAGGAGGGGATTTCCCCCTTTTAAATAAAACCAGGTTAAATTGCCCCCTTTAGTACCAGGTAGTTCCCCCCGTAGTAAACCCCGGAAATTGCCCCCCTTTTGTAGTCAGTAGATGTCCCCCCTTTTTTAGCCAGACAGGGGCCCCCCTATAGCTAATAAAAAAAAAAATAATAAAAATCCCTTCCTCCCCGGGTCCCTGCGTCCGGACTTCAGGGCCCCTTCCCAGCGTCGCAGTGGGGTAAGTGCACGCCGGTCACACCCCTGCAACGTGTCTGTTGTAAGGCAAACGGTGTGTAATACCAGGAGGGGGGAAAGATCCCTCCTGCCTTCCCCTGACAGTGAAATCCGGGGGTGAGCGGGGCCCCTGCGCCGTTCACCCGCCTATGGGCGGCCCGGGGGCGCCGAGTAGGCATACGTATTGGCGGCGTTTTAAGAAAACCCGCTGAGGGGGCGGCGGGGGAGGATGCCCAACTTCGGGGTGAGGGGGGGGGGGACCCCCAAATTTGCGGGACCCCCCGCCAAAAAACGGGTGAGTGGGGTATGGACAAAAGGGAAAGTGCTGGTCTCCACGTAACGTTGACCATCCCCTTACAGGGGGGTTTTGGCTAAATTTCATCAGGGGAAAGGGAAAGAAATTCCCCCCCCCCCCCCCCCAAAAAAAAAAATATGCGACAGGCGACCTTGCATAACCCTAAACCAAACCAAAATTTTAAAAAATTTTTTTCCAAATGTGCTACGTTTTAAACTATAAATAATAGTCATACAGTTACAAATACCACCCCCACACAAAAACCGCATCCCCGACCACTAAGACCAATAACACCAACACACAGGAGAATAAAATCACCACACCATGAACAAATTTTCACACCACATATAGTGTTTGTATTAACTACAACTGACCATTACTGAGTATAAACCATTATACCTACACCTATATTTCTGCCTAAAGTGACCATACGTGGTGAATACCAGCTAGTACACAGGGCTATGCAGACTATAAATGATTTTGGTTATATCTTAGTGACTCCAAGGAGAGGTCTCTGAAGAGTTGGGGTCTCTTTCTCGTCTTTTTCTTCTCCATCTGTCCCAGACACCATGACGGACTACTCACGACTCTGTCACTGTAAAAATTTACAAAACAAATATCTTAAGATACCGCAATTTATCAGCACTTCTCTACAATTACTTTCACTATACATAACTCCCCCATCTATAGCCAACCTCATGATGGTAGCCAAGTAGTAGGCCCCTGTAGCCTGTTGAATTACCCCTGTAGCCAAGTGATGCCCCTGTAGCCAAAGATGTCCCACCTGAGCCAAAGATGATGTCCCCCTTAGCAAATGATGTCCTCCCTGTAGCCAATTAGATGGTCACCCCTGTAGCCAGTGATGCCCCCTTGTAAGCCAGTGATGCCCCCTGTAGACAGTGATGCCCCTGTAGCCAGAAGATGCCCTCCTTAGCCAGTGATTGCCTCATGTTAGGCCAGTGATGTCCCCCTGTAGCCAGTGTTGCCAATGTAGGCCAGTGATGCCCCACTGTAGCAAGTGATGCCCCCCAGTAGCCAGTAGATGACCCCTGTAGACAGTGATGCCCCCTTGTAGCCAGCTGATGCCCCCTTGTAAGCCACGTGTTGCCCCCTTGTAGCCAGTGATGCCCACCCATGTAGCCAGTTAGCCCCCTGCAGCCAGTAATGACCACTGTAGCCTGTAATGCCCCCTCTGGCCAGTATTTGACCCACTGTAGGCCTGAGATGCCCCCTCCTGTAGCAAGTGATGCCCCTCCTGTAGCCAGTGATGCCCCTGTAGCAGTTATTGCCCCCCTTTGTAGCCAATGATGCCCTCCCTCCTGTAGTCAGTGATGCCCCCTTGTAGCCCGTGATGCCCACCTTGTAGGCAGTGATGCCCCCCTGTAGCCAAGTGAGGCTCCCCATATTAGCCAGTAGATAGACCCCCTGTAGCCCAGTGATGCCCCCTGTAGCAGTAGATCGTCCCCCCCCCTGTAGCCAGTGATGCCACCCCCATAGTAGCCAGTTGACTCGCAACCCCCCTGTAGAAGAAGATGCCCACCACCCCATGTAGCCGTAGATGCCCCCCCCATCGTAGCCAGTAGATGCCCCCCCTGTTTTTTTCTTCTTTTTTTTTTAAGCAGGTAGATGCCCCCCTGTAGCCAGATAGATGCCCCCCCTGTAGCCAGTGACTGCCCCCACCTGTATCCATTAGATGCCCACCCTGTATCCAGTAGATGACACCTGTAGCCAGTGATGCCCCCCTTGTAGCGTGATGCCCCCCTGTAGCAGTGATGCCCCCCATGTAGCTCAGTGATGCCACCCCTACAGCCCATTGAGGCCACCCCCTTAGTTGGCAGTAGATGCCCCCTAAGTAAATTATAAAATAACACAAAATTGTACTCCACATCTACGGTCAGAGCGTCCCAGTCATGAGCTGCTGAGCGATGGGAACTGCTTATCGGTGTACTGCAGCATGAGTCTTCATGCTAGCTTACACTGTCAGCAGCTCACAGGGATATATCAGCGGCAGAGTGCAGCCGAGGAGGAAACCCAGCGTAACAGGAGGGCACGTGTGAAAGCCATGAGCCCCTGCGACGCGCTGATTACAGGGGAGGAGTCAAGGACCTGGACGATCCGTCCCTGCCTCCTCCCTGTACTGGCAGCTGCTGAGCTATAGCCGCGCAAGAGTCAGGGCGCTCCTCCGGGTGGATGCGGCAGCCTCGGCGCCCCCACAGCGGTCCGGGTCCGCCCGCCTGGCCCGCCCCTAGGAACGGCCTGCCCGCCCCTAGGAAACGGCCCTGCCCGCCCCTAGGAACGGGTCACCTGCCCGCCCTGGATCGGCCCTGCCCCTTACAAATGTTGCAATGGCAATGTGCTGGTCTCCACCAGTAAACGTAGGTGACCATCCCCTTACAGATGTGACAATGGCAATGTTTGCTGGGTCTCACAGTAAGTGTGACCATACCTTTCAGACGGTGACAACTGGGGGCAATGTGCTGGTACTCCACCAGTAAACGTGTGACCATCCCCTTACAGAATGGGGACAATGGCAATGTTGCTGGTCTCCACCAGTAACGTAGTGAACCATCCCATTACAGAGGGTGACAATGGTAATGTGCTGGTCTCACACCAGTGACGTGTGATCATTTCACTTAAAGAGGTGACAATGGCAAGTGCTGGTCTCAAAGTAACGTACGTGACATTCCCTTACAGAGGATGACAATGGACAATGTGCCTGGTCTCCACAGTAAAACGTGTGACTATCCCCTAACAGACGGTAGACATAGCTAATTGTGTGGTCTCCTCCAGTAACGTGTGGACATTACCCATACAGACGGTGACAATGGCAATGTGATGGTCTCCACCAATAACGGTGATTAGCAGTTGTGACCATCCCCCTTAACAGACGGTGGACAATAGCAATGTGCTAGGTCTCCACACAGTAACTTGTGAATCCATTCATCATGATCTGTAAATAGCAATGTGCTGGTACTCACCAGTACGTGTGAACATCCTCTTACAGAGGTGACTATGGACAATGTGCTGGTCTCCACAGTAACGGTGTACATTCCCATAAAGAGGGTGACAATAGCGCAATGTGAGGTCTCCACAGTAACGTGTGAACATCCCCTTACAGATGTGACAATAGCAATGAGCTGGTCCTCCAGCAGTAACGTGTGAACATTCCTCACAGATCTGACAATAGCAATGTGCTGGTCTCCAACCAGTAAACGTGTGAGCATCCCCTTACAGATGTGACAATGGCCAATGTGATGGTCTCCAACCAGTAACGTGAGAAACATCCCCTTACAGATTTTGACAATTGGCAATTGTGCTGGTCTCCACCAGTAACGTTGTGAACTAACAACCCCTTACAGTTGTGACAATGCAATGAGCTGGTCTCCGCCAGTAAAGTTGTGAACCATTCCCTCACAGATCTGACAATAGCAATGTGCTGGTCTCCACCTGTAACGTGTGAAATCCATTACAGATGTGACAAGGGCAATGTGCTGGTCTCAACAGTAACGTGTGACATCCTTACAGATGTGACAATGGTCAATGTGCTGGTCTCCACCAGTAACAGTGTTGAACATTCCCTTCACGAGCCGGTGGACAATAGCAATGTGCTGGTTCTTCCACCAGTAACTTGTGAAACAACCCTTACAGAGGTGACAAAATTAGGCAATGTGCTGGTCTCACCGTAAGTCGTTGAAAACATCCCCTTCCAGAGGTGACAATGGCAATGTGCTGGTCTCCACTAGAAACGTGTGAACATCCCTTACAGATGGGACAATGGCAATGTGCTGGTCTCCACCAGTAACGTGTGACCATCTCCTTACAGAGGTTGACAATGGCAATGTGCTGGTCTCACCAGTAACGCTACATGAACATCCCCTTACGAGGTGGACAATGGCATGTTGCTGTTCTCCACCAGTAACGTGTGATCATTCGCTAATAGAGGAGACAATAGAAATATGCTGGTCTCCACCTGTTAGTTGTGTTCATTTAACATTACAGAGGTGACATATAGCAATGTGCTGGTCTACCGCGAGTAAAACGTGTGATTCATTCCCTTATCAGAGGTGACAATAGCAATGTGCTGTTCTCCACAGTAATGGTGTGATAATTCCCTAATAGAGGTGACAATGGCAATGTGCTGTGTCCACAGTAACGTGTGTACATCCCCTTACAGATGGTGACAATAGCAAATGTGTGCTCTCACCAGTATACGTGTAGACCAATCCCCTTCAGAGGGTGGGACAATGACAATGTCGCTGTCTCCACCAGTAATGTGTGAATGACCCTTACAGAGGTGACAATGGCACCATCTGTGCTGATCTCACCAGTAACGTTCTGTGACCATCTCTTACAGATGTACATAGCAATGTGCTGGTCTCCACAAGTAACGTGTGATCATTCCCTTTATAGATGTGACAATGGCAAAGTGCTGGTCTCTCCCAGTAACGTGTGATCATCTCCCTTACAGAAGTGAAATAGAAATTATAACTGGTCTACACCAGTAACGTTGTGAACATCCCTTACAGAGGTGAAATGCAATGTGCTGGTCTCCACAGTAACGTCATGAACATCCCTTACAGAGGTGCACAATGGAAATGTGCTGGTCTCCCCTAGCTACCTTGTGTACATCCCTTACAGAAGATGTGGACAAGGCAATGTTGATGGTCTCCACCAGTAACGTGTGAATGCCTTTAAGAGGTGAACAATAGCAGCTTGAAGGCTGGTCTCCAGCAGGTTTATGTGTGACCATCCCCTTTACTAGATGTGACTTAGGCAATGTGCTGATTTCTCCACAGTAGGTGTGACCATCCCCTTACAGAGGGACAATAGCAATGTGCTGGTTCCATCAAGTACGTGTGAACATCCCTTACAGAGTGACACATAGCAAATGTGCTGGTCTCACCAGTAACGTGTGACCATCCCCTTACAGAGGGGACAATAGCAATGTGCTTGGTCTCCACCAGTAACGTTGTGACCATCCCTTTACAGATGGTGACAATGGCAATGTGCTGGTCTCACCAGTATTGTGTGAACATCACCATTTACAAGAGGTGACAATAGCAATGTGAAGGTCTCCACCAGTAACGGGTGCTGACGATCTCCTTACAGAGGTGACAATGGCAAAAATTTTTTTGTTTAGGCCTCGGTCTGCACTGTAATGTGGGACCATCCCTTACAGACGGTGACAAGGCATTGTGTGGGGTTCTCACCAGTAACGTGTGAACGACCCTTACCAGATGTGGACAATAGATGTGATGGGTCTCCCAGTAACGTCGCGACATTCCTCTTACAGGAATGTGATAATAGCATTGTGCTTGTCCCCACAGTAACGTGTGATCTCCTCTTACAGTTGTGACATTGACAATGTTGCTGGTCTCCACCAGTACGTGCTGAGGTGTGTCATTCATTTAAGAGGTGACATAGCAATGTCGTGGTCTCACCAGTAACGTCGCATTGGTGAACGCCTCTGTACAGAGGTGACAATGGCAATGTGCTGGTCTCCAGCAGTAACGTGTGTCAATCCTCTTACAGATGTGACAATGGACAATGTGCTGGTCGCTCCCAACCAGAATGTGTGATCATTCCCTTACAGAGGAGACCAATAGGCAATGTACTGGTCGTCCACCAGTAACGTGTATCATTCCTCTTACAGAGGTGATCAATGCTATTGTGTGGTCTACGCCAGTAACGTGGTTCATTCCCCTTAAAGAAGATGACTATAGCAATGTGCTGTTCTCCACCAAGTAATGTGATGATTATTACCCTTGAATTGGAGTGACAATTGCAATGTGTGGTTTGACCACCAGTAAGTATTGTGAAATCCCCTTATAGGATGTGACAATAGCAATGTGCTGATCTCTCACAGTAACGTGTGTCATTTACCTTACAGATGTGACATTTGAAATGTGCTGTCTCCCAGTATCGTTGGTGACATCCCTTACAGATGGGACAATAGCAATGTTGGCTGGTCGCAACCCAGTATTCGTATGAAAATCCTTGACAAAGGTGATAAATAGCATGTGCTGGTTCTCACCAGAACGTGTGTCCATTCCCTTTCGAAGATGACAATAGCAATGTGCTGGTCTCCACTGTAACGTGTCACCTTCCCCTTACAGAGGTGACAATGGCCATGTGCTGGTCTACCACCTCAGTGAAACGTAGTGCACCATCTACTTACTGCAGGTGACAATGGACTATGTGCTGGTCTCCACCCGTAACGTGTGAACATCGCCTTACAGAGGTGGACAATAGCAATGTGCTTGGTTCTTTCCACCAAGTAACGTCGTGAAATCCCGATTAACAGAGGTGACAATAGCAATGTTATGGTCTACACCAGTAGTGCTTTGTGAACATCCCCTTTACCAGCATGGTGTCAATTGGCAATGTGCGGCTCTCCACAAGTAACGTGTGACCATCCCCTTTACAGAGGTGACCATAGCAATGTGATGGTATCACACCTGTAACGTACGAGTAAGATACCTTGCTCCAACCACCGTGACCATCCCCTTACAGAAGGGTGAAAATGGCAATGTGCAGGTTCTCCACCGTAACGTGTGACCATCCTCTTAAAGTGGGTGACAATAGCAATTTGCAGGTCTCCAACAGAACGTGGCTTTGGTGATTTTCCCTTACAGATGTGACTATAGGCAATGGTGCTGGACTACACCAGTACCTTGTGAAATTCCCCTGACAGAGGGGTGACAATGGCATCTGAGCTGGTCTTCCACAGTACGTGTGACCATCCCTTACAGAAGGTGACAATAGCAACTGTCCTGGTCTCCAACAGGATTGTGGTGATCAATTTCTCTACAGAGGTGACAATGACAAGTGCTGGTCTCCACCAGTATAACATGTGAACATTCCCTTTACATATTGTGGACAGTGGCCAATGTGCTGGTATCCACAGTAACGTCGAACGCCCCTTAAGAGGTGACAATGCAATGTCATGGTCTCCCACCATGTAACTATGTGAACATTACCTTACAGATGTGACAATGGCAATGTGCTGGTCTCCACCAGTAACGTGAACGCCCCTTACAGAGGTGACAATGGCAATGTCCTGGTCTCCACCAGTAACATGTGAACATCCCCTAACAGATGTGACAATAGCAATGTGCTGGTCTCCACCAGTAACATGTGAACATCCCCTTACAGAGGTGACAATGGCTATGTGCTGGTCTCCACCAGTAATGTGTGACCATCCCCTTACAGAGGTGACAATAGCAATGTGCTGGTCTCCACCAGTAACATGTTAACATCCTCCTTACAGAATGTTGGACAATAGCAATGTGCTGGTCTCCACCAGTAAACGTTGTGAATCATTCCCCTTACAGATGTGAAATAGCAATCGTGCTGGTCTCCACCAGTAATGTGTGATCATCCCCTTACAGATGTGACAATAGCAATGTGCTGGTCTCCACCAGTAACGTGTGATCATACCCTTACAGAGGTGACACTAGCAATGTGCTGGTCTCCACCGTGAGATAAACGTGTGACATCCCCTTACAGAGTGACAATGGCAATGTGCTGTCTCTACCTGTAAACTGTGAACATCCCTTACAGAGGGATCATGGAAATTGTGCTGGTCTCCACCAGTAATGTGTGACCATCCCCTTACAGAGGTGACGGTGGCAATGTGCTGGTCTCCACCAGTAACGTGTGATCATTCCCTTACAGAGGTGACAATAGCAATGCTCCTACTTCATAACATACGTCTCACTCTGTAGTAAAATATATCCCCGGTTACCTCTTCGTGGCTAGGTTTTTAAGGATTTACCCAATCCCAATATGCTCAATCTTTCATATATATATAGAAAGCCACAATTTATAACTTTTTTCTTTCCTTTTTAAATCAGGCAAAATATATTCAATTATAGTACAATGGACATTATTTAAGGATTTAAATAGGTAACGTTACCGGGTAAGGTGCAAGAAGTTCAACCTTCTAGTCCATGCAGACCTTTTCACAGGCATAAACTGCTATTCTCTCGAGTGTGTAGCCTCCATCACCTCCGTACGCAGTTACAACTTGCTTACGTTTCGGGGTCCGTCCCCCTTTGTCCAAGCATTCTGGATGTTGAAAACGGTTCTACTTATATAGTGAACAAAACATTAAAAAAAACAATATTTAAAAACACGGTTGTTGCGGGGTAAGTGATTTCACTATTTCTATGCTAGAATTTATTAATGCTTTATTATTAATCTCAGCTTTTCTGTTTATTATTTTTCTTTTTTTATTCTTTTTTATTTTTTCTTTACTACCCTACAAACCCGCCCACGATTTGGGGGGGTGGAAGATTAAAGATACACACTCCACCTCATCTTCTTTAGCCCACAAGGTGCATAGTTTGAAACGGGTTAAATTTTCCAGTAACTTCTCTCCTAAAAATTTGTGTCTTTTTACATCCTCCGTATTTTACTATGAATTTCCTCCAAGTCGAACCTTTTTTAAGTCCATACATTATTTCGGCACCATAAAAAATGTGTGCAACCGTGACTCTCCAAATTTTTTTGTTGTGTTTTTCCTTCCCTTTTTTCACTATGATCTTTTTCTTTTTTTTTCCCATTTTTTTTTTAAAATTAATCTGTCTGGGACCTTGCTTTTTAGTCTTAGCTTGATTTTCCTTCCCGTTTGTCCAATAATTTTCCACATGGGCATTTTAACTGTATATACTTTTCCAGTACACATGTAAAAAAAACCTTCAATTGTATTTCTTTTCCCCCTCGGGGGATGATTTATAGAACTCCCTTTTATAAGCACAAGTTTTGACAGATAAAAAGGAAATTTTTCTCGTTTCTGTGTATCTAAAATTGCTGTTTATTCACAGATGCGTTTTTTGTATGTCTGATTAATAATATAATTGCCCCCCGTTTTACCTTTGCGATATATAAATCTGGGTTCTTGTAAAAAATTTACTATTGTAGGGTATTTTGTAGTTTCTCCATTTTTTTAGAATACTATTTTTAATTAAACTCGCATGTTTGTCTTTACTTAGAGATAAAAATCCCTTTTGTTTTCTGTTGTTTTCCTGAGTTCTTTTTTTTTGTCGAGGGGTTTCTCTTGGGTTTTTACCTATTTTCCTCCCCTATTCTCGTATGACCCCTCATCATCCCCTGGGGGGTTAATCTCTCTTTTATTTTTGTTTTTTTGATCATTATATGCCCTACCGAGTGCAGCCCTTCTTGCACGTGTTACGGATGTGGTAGTGGATCCACTGGACCACCACAAGCGATGATGTAAGCCCGCCGGGGGAACAGAATCTAAGTAGGTCCGGGTTTTCCCCAAGCCCCCGCAAAGCGGGAGGACTTGCTGCGGCGGTTACTACCAGGTCGCTACCCTGACGTGACTTGTTGCGGTGGCAGCCGAGGTTTTGCGGGGTTAAAAAGTGAAGCAGGTCGTAGTCGGGGAAGGCAGAAGGTCAGGAAAGGCGGCAATGGTTCGTGGTCAAGGCGGGGAAAAGGGTACGGTACACGTAAACGGAACAAGACACTTTGGAAAACGTTTCCCTCAGGCACAAGGCACTTCGATTCGGAAAAGGTGGGGGAAGAGGGAGGGCTTAAATGGCCCGGGCCCCGGTGAAAACCAATCACGGGCACGGGCCTTTAAATTCCCGGCAGTGCCGGCGCCCCCCTAGATGGCGCGCGTGCCCCCGGCCCGGCGCAGGAGGCGGCCAGGAGGGCCAGGAGCGGGGACGGGTAAGTGTCCCCGACGTCCCCGGGGTGTCCGGGCCCGAGCGTCGGGCCGCGGCCCCGGCCCGAGCAGGGCCCATACGTTTCCCCTGGGGGTACCCCTTGGAGGTTATGGGAGCCACAGACATAGACGTTCGGGGGTACAAATATGTTGGGGGGCCGCCTTTCCCTCCCCCTAAATCGAGGCACGGGAAAGGCATGGGCCTTGAGGTTCTTTTCTGCCGGCAAAAGTGGATATGGTTGAAAGGGCAAAGAACAGGACCATCCGCTTGACGGGATTCAGACTTTGTGCTGTTGGAATAGGGGAGGTTTTTTTGGTCAGTGAAAAATTTTCCCAGGGAAACGGCACCCTCCAGGAGGTGGCGTCATTTTTTTTAGGGCAATTTAAGGCTAAAAGGGTTCCCGATCCCCCATGGTTAGTTCTTCTCTGCTGGTGAGAAGGGGAAAAGAACCCCCCAGGTCCCCGTCTTGCCCCTTTGGGCCCCCTTTTGGGGGGGAGTGCTCCAGCCCCCATGGAAGAGGGGGGTCCCCTTCCAGAAAAAAAGGGTTTTTTGGGATCTGGACGGGATAACACCGGGCGGAGGCAATGCTGCCTTCAACTTGGGAAAAGGCTTCTTCGGCGGCCGGGGGCCACAGTTTCGGGTTGGCATGTTTTTTTTTTAAGGGGCCCCAATTGGTGCTACCTTGTGAAAAGTGGGGGAGAATTTTCGGAGTAATTTGCGAAACCAGGAAAATTGTATAGCCCCAGGCCAACAGGTCGGGGCCACTGTTGGAGGCAGAGAGTTTGGGGGGGTCCATCCGCAGCCCGTATCAAATTATGTATCCCGGAACGGGGGCTGGTCGGTGAAATAGGCACTTTTCCATTTGCGTATAGATGGTTTTCGCGCAGGCGTCTCAGGCCGGCACTGTAACTGGTGGGATCCCCGATCGGGTGAGAAACCAGGTGTACTAAGTAGACCATACACAGACATATAGGAGGTTTGAAAATGCATTGACAAATTCCTGGAAGACGGCCGGGGCGTTGCATAAGCCGAAAAGGGGATTACCCGATACTCAAGTGCCCATACGAGTATTTAAGGCCGTCTTCCCACTGTTGCCTTCCCCGGATCCCCCTGAGATTTTTCTCCCCGCAAGTCCAATTTTTAAAAGACCTTTGGGACCCCCGGGGACGGTCAAGATTCCCTTATTAAAAGGGAGAGGGTAACCCGGTTCTTGATGGGATTTATTTTAACCACGGTAGTCAATGCACGGTCTCAGGGGTCCCTTTTTTTTCTCCAAAAGAAAAATCCCGGGACCCGCCGGAGAAGTAGATTGGGATGAAAACATTTCTAGATTTTCTTTACATAGGCGACTCGCCGAGTTTAGGGGACGGGAGGGGGAGACCCAAACCCCGGGGGGGACAGTCCCGGGAAGGTTATGGGGGAATATATGGGCATGAGGAGGAAGTGTCTCAGCTCGCCCCTCGGAAAAAACATCTTGGAAGTCCTATAGGTTGCGGTAAACCAGGGAGTGGCTTGGGGAGGGGGTGTGGAGGGCTGGGGCGCACCCCGGGGGGGTTCCCCAAAAAAAACGAGATGGCAGTCCGGGGCCCCCAAAGCAAAAATTCACCCTCTTCCCCTCCCGCATAGGGGGGTGACGCTGTAGCCAAGGAAGCCCCAGTAAAACAGCCCAGGGAAAAACGGGGAACACGAAGGTGATCCTTTCCCTGTGCAGGGTCCATTTGAGGACCACTGGTTCGTAGTAGTGGATGGGGGCCTTAATAGTTCCACTGCGGAGGGATGACCAAGGGTTGGTCCAGGCGGACCACCGAGAGACGATACTTGGTCCCCCGAAGCATCCATAAAGCTCCCAGCGTCGGAATAGGGAAACCGACAATCTGAACAGTTCCGGGAAATTTGGACGTAACCAGAGTGGCACTTTTAGCCCTGGAGGGGATTATCACACCTAGGGAGTCTCCCCCGAACCAGGTGCGTGCGTTTTTCCCGGGGGTTGCCGAAAAAGTGGGCAACCCCTCGGGGAAATGTTTGGGGGTCCGCATAGGACAAATTCTCCTCATGCCCTCGGGCAAAGGGTCTTGCGGAACGGGGGTACTGTCCACTTGCATGGGGCCCCTTCCAAGGTGGCTGGGAGGGAGGCTGGAGGACGCTGAAACACTGGCGCAAGACGGGGTAGCCGACGTGTTTTAGCTGGTTCGCGTTCCCGGGGAGCTCCCCCCCGTCTCTCCCAAAAAAGGATGCTATGGGTTTGCCGATGGATGAGCTCACTTAATGAGGCGGGAGTCCCCCGGGGGCGGGGATCCCTTTCTGGCCCGGGGAGGCCCCTTCTTTAACGTGGCCACAACGGGAGCACATTCCCGCCAATTCAGAGGCAAAAGGTGGAATTCAGGGTAGTCCCAACGGGGGGTTCCCCTGCTGTAGGTTTTAAAAAAGCGGTTTCAGCGACGAGGCCGGGCGGTCCTCGAAAGACTCCGGAACCCGCAGAAAGTCCCCAGATCCCTGGATGGATCGCCCGGCCCAAAGTGGCGTCGCCAGGCCAGGGCTTTCCCGGATAGGGGGATGACCACGAAGGCCACCTTTGGGGCCCTTTTGGAGGGAACTGACCAGCCATAAGTTCCCGTGGAGAGCCAGGGGGTTTAAACCCCCTAGGCCTTAGGTCCCCTCAAACTTCGTCGGCAGGACAAGCGGAGGGTTTGGGCGGCGGTGTCCCCCGGAACGCTGCTGCTGCTTGGCCACGGCCGCCTTTGCTGTGCTGAGGGCCAGGAGCTGCTGCATCATAGTAGTCAGTTGGTTCAGCTGTTGCGCTTGCTGCGCGATCTGCTTAGATTGCTGAGCCACGGTGGTAGTGAGGTCGGAGACGCTCGGTAGAGGCACCTTGGCGGGATCCATGGCCGAATCGAACTGTTACGGATGTGGTAGTGGATCCACTGGACCACCACAAGCGATGATGTAAGCCACGCCAGGGGAACGGAATCTAAGTAGGTCCGGTTTTCACCAGAGCCCGCCGCAAAGCGGGATGGACTTGCTGCGGCGGATTACTACCAGGTCGCTACCCCTGACGTGACTTGCTTGCGGTGGCAGCCGAGGTGTTGCGTGGTACAAAATCGTGAAGCAGGCTCGTAGTCGGGGACAGGCAGAAGGTCAGGACAGGCGGCAATGGTTCGTGGTCAAGGGACGGAGGCAGAAGGTACGGTACACAGTAAACGGAACAAGACACTTTAGGAACGCTTCCTCTCCAGGCACAAGGCACTATCGATTCGGCAAAGGTGCTGGGGAAGAGGCAGGGCTTAAATAGGGACCGTGCCCGGTGAAAACCAATCACCGGCGCACTGTCCCTTTAAATCTCCCGGCAGTGCCGCGCGCGCGCACTAGAGGGCGCGCGTGCACCCGGCCGGCAGCAGGAGCGCGCGCCAGGACGGGACCAGGAGCGTGGACGGGTAAGTGTGCCCCAGACGTGCCGGGGTGGCCGCGGCCCGAGCAGGAGGTGCTGCGGCGTTGCGGGTGTGCCTGCGACCCGACACGAGGGTCGCAGGGACACCCGTAACAGCACGTAAGAATTGCCCCTTAGGGATTCCCTTAAATGTACTAGGGGCATGATAGCTGTCTTTCCTCAGTAAATTGTTTCTATCCGTTGCTTTTGTGTACAATGTAGTGCACAATCTATTCTGTTCCTTTGTGATAGATACATCTAAATAATTAACTGTAGTAGAATTTTTTGTTACAGTAAATTCCAATAATGGGTGTATATTCTTGATATATCCATTAAATTGTTCCAGTTCCTCTTCCATTCCTGTCCAGAGCATGAACACGTCATCCATGAATCTAAGCCATAGTAGGATATGCCGACCCTGTATTCCGCGGATGACGTGTTCACACTCCATCTTATTCATATATATATTAGCGAAACTCGGGGCTGCTGGACTTCCCATTGAAGTCCCTTGTTTTTGTAAAAACACATCTGATCCAAATCGAAAATAATTTTTAGTAAGGATAATTTCCAATAGGGTGACAAGAAAGGTTATTTCTGCATTTGTCAATTTTGGATCTTCACTTAGTTTTTCTCTTACTGCCTCTATGCCATCGTGGGTAGGTATATTTGTGTATAAGCTTTTTACATCATATGTACACAACATAGTCACCTTACTTACATCCAAAGACTCAATTCGATCCAGAAAGTCATTTGTATCTTTCAGGCAATGGGGAAGGCGTGTCACTATTTTCTGCAGATAACTATCTACAAAAATTGCAATAGGTTGAAATAGAGATCCTAACCCTGACATGATGGGTCGTCCAGGGGGTCGTTCTAAATTTTTATGTATTTTTGGTACTAAATACATAATCGGTGTCTTTGGATGTTCAGTGATTAGCATATCCCTAATCTTTTTATTGATAATGCCCTGTTCTTCCGCTTCATGAATAATTGTATCTATTTCCCTTTTAAATACACCAGTAGGATCTTTATCTAATCGTGAGTATACATCTAGGTTATTAAGTTGCATTTGAGCCTCATTGAGATATAATTTCTTATCCATAATGACAGTCGCCCCCCCCTTGGTCAGCTTTCTTTACTATTACAGTTTCATCTTTAAGTTTTTTTAATGCATTAATCTCCTCTCTTGTCATATTATATTTCTCACCTATTGCTACTTTTTCCCATTTTTCTAATACCTCTGTCCTAACCAAATTCTGAAAAGTCTCCAATGATGCATTGGAGATCACGGGGTCATATTTGCTTTTCTTTAATAATTTCGATGGTATCATGCTCTCTATTTTATTTTGTATTTTTCCAAATTGCATTTTTAATTTTATTTTCCGACAAAATTTATAAAAGTCCAGTTCAAAGTCAAATTTCGACATCCGATTTGTGGGGACAAAGTTCAGTCCTTTATTAATTGCTCTTCTTTGTATTTCCGTGGTTTCTTTAGATGAAATATTTACCACCAGATCATTTATGGCTTCTTTTTTGTTGTTATATTTTTCCTCGGGCGTAATTTGCTGGTGCCTTCTAGTGCGTTCAGGGATTCTGCACTCGTTGATTCCTTTTCTTTCACCTTGTTGTCTAAAAAAAGGTCTTTTTTTTTGTTGTTTGTTCTTCGCATTTCTTGTTACTGGTTTCGTATTTGTATTTGCATTTGCGTTGGAGGTTCCGCTGGTATCTGATTCTGCAGATGTTGTCTCTGGATGATTAAACTTCTTCCATCCTCTATACTTCGATCTTTCAGAGGCCCATGTATATACTCTTTCATATAGGTAATCTTTGGTGTCTCTTTCAAATTTTTTTAATTTGGTCACCATCATTTCTTCTCTCAGAGTCTGCATGGACTTTTGTATTTCCACTTGCTTCAGTGTGAATAGCTCCAGCTGAGTCTCCTGAAACTCCTTCTCTGTCTTTTCGATCTCTGTTCTTAAGTGGTTAATAGCTTTATGCAGGTGTTGCACGGTGAGGAACATTAGGTCTAGAGAATACCTGTTGCTCAATGCATACCACTTTTCAGTGTATTCTTTATCCTCTTTTAATAGTATAGGAGTCAGAGTACTTCGGAGTCCTCTTGGTATCCGCTGTACCTTTAGATACTCAGTGAGCGTAGAGGCATGTAATATTAGATTTAATTCTTTTTTCTTTAATGTTTCCAATCTTTTTCCATAATCATCTGTTTGTTGATTATCTGCTGGCCTCCAACGCAAACCGGCATCTGCTGTTATTTTCAAGATATCATATCTTTCTTCCTCAGTGAAGTTGTAGGTGTTAGCTTTGTTTCTCGTTATTTCAGAAATTTTATCAAAGGACATTTTTGCTTTGTGATCTTTAGGTGAGATTTATGGGGAAACACAATGCTCCTACTTCATAACATACGTCTCACTCTGTAGTAAAATATATCCCCGGTTACCTCTTCGTGGCTAGGTTTTTAGGATTCCCCAATCCCAATATGCTCAATCTCCATATATATATAGAAAGCCACAATATTATAACCTTTTTCTTCCTTTTTAATCAGTGCAAAATATATTCAATATAGTACAATGGACATTATTTAAGAATATAAATAGGTAACCGTTACCGGGTAAGGTGCAAGAAGTCCAACCTTCTAGTCCATGCAGACTTTTTCACAGGCTAAAACCTGCTATTCCTCTGAGTGTGTAGCCTCCATCACCTCCGTACTCATTTACACCTGCTACGTTTCGGGGTCCGCCCCCTTTGTCAAGCATTCTGGGATGTTGAAACGGTTCTACTTATATAGTGAACAAACCATTAAAAACAATATTTAAAAACATCAGTGTTTGCGGGTAAGTGATTTCACTTTTCTATGCTAGATTTATTAATTCTATTAGAATCTCAGCTTTTCTTTTTCTTTTTAATTATTATTTCTTTACTACCCTACAAACCCGTCCCCACGAGTTGGGGGTGAGAAGACTTAAAGATACACACTCCACCTACACTCTTCATTGAGACCACAAGGTGCTATAGTTTGTAACTGGTTAATCCAGTAGACTTCTCTCCTTAATAATTGTGTCGTTACATCCTCCGCCATATTACTATGAATTTCCTCCAAGACGCACCATTTTAAATCCCATACATTGTCGGCACTTATAAAAATGTCGTGCAACAGTAGACTCTCCAAATTTTTTTGTTTGTGTTTTTCCTTCCCTATTTTCACTATAATCTTTTTCTTCTTTTTTTGCCATTTTATTTTTATATAATCTGATCTGGGACCTGTGCTCATTTAGTCTTATCTTGATTTTCCTTGCCGTTTGTCCTACATATGATTTTCCACATGGGCATTTTAACATGTATATCACTTTTTCAGTATCACATGTATAAAACGGTGGGCAATTATATTATTAGATCAGACATACAAAAAACGCATCATGTGAATAAGCAGCAATTTCTAGATACACAGAAACGAGGAACATTTCCTTGCTTATCATGTCAAAACTGTAGTAGCATTATAAAAGGGAGTTCTATAAATCATCCAACGAGGAGAAATGAAATACAATTGAGAGGTTTTTATACATGTGATACTGGAAAAGTGATATACATGTTAAAATACCCATGTGGAAAATCATATGTAGGACAAACGGCAAGGAAAATCAAGCTAAGACTAAATGAGCACAGGTCCCAGATCAGATTATATAAAAATAAAATGGCAAAAATAGAAGAAAAAGATCATAGTGAAAATAGGTAAGGAAAAACACAAAACAAAAAAATTTGGAGAGTCTACGGTTGCACAACATTTTTATGAGTGCCGACATAATGTATGTGATTTAAAATGGTGCGACTTGGAGGAAATTCATAGTAATATGACGGAGGATGTAACGACACAATTATTAAGGAGAGAAGTCTACTGATTAAACCCGTTACAAACTATAGCACCTTGTGGTCTCAATGAAGAGTGTGTATCTTTAAGTCTTCTCACCCCCAACTCGTGGGGACGGGTTTGTAGGGTAGTAAAGAAATAATAATAAAGAATAAAAAAGAAAAAAGAAAAAGAAAAGCTGAGATTATAATAGAATTAATAAATCTAGCATAGAAAAGTGAAATCACTTACCCGCAAACACCGATGTTTTTAAATATTGTTTTTTAATGGTTTGTTCACTATGTAAGTAGAACCGTTTCAACATGCTTGACAAAGGGGGCGGACCCCGAAACATAGCAGGTGTAAACGAAAACGGGGGTGATGGAGGCTACACACTCAGAGGAATAGCAGGTTTTAGCCTGTGAAAAAGTCTGCATGGACTAGAAGGTTGGACTTTTTGCACCTTACCCGGTAACGGTTACCTATTTATATTCTTAAATAATGTCCATTGTACTATAATGAATATATTTTGCACTGATTAAAAAGGAAGAAAAAGGTTATAATATTGTGGCTTTCTATATATATATGAAGATTGTGACAATAGCAATGTGCTGGTCTCCACCAGTAACATGTGACCATCCCCTTACAGAGGTGACAATAGAAATGTACTGGTCTCCACCAGTAACGTGTGAACGCCCCTTACAGAGGTGACAATAGCAATGTGCTGGTCTCCACCAGTAACAAAATTTCCATGGACACGCCCATCTTTTTGGTGTGCCACGCCCCTTCAAAAAGCCACACCCACTCCGCCTAACTGCATAATGGCTTTGGAAGAAAGCCAGGTAGTAGCCCCTCATAACCAGGTAGTTCCCCTTACAGGCAGGTAGATGCCCCCTTTAGTAGCCAGGTAGATGCCCCCAGTTGTTAGCCAGGTAGTTGCCCCCATTTGTTAGCCAAGTAGTTGCCCCCTTTGTTAGCCAGGTAGTTGCCCCCTTTGTTAGCCAGGTAGATGCCCCCTTTGTTAGCCAGGTAGTTGCCCCCTTTTTTAGCCATGTAGTTGCCACCTTTAGTAGTCAGGTAGTTGCCCCCTTTAGTAGCCAGGTAGTTGCCCCCTTTAGTAGCCAGGTAGTTGCCCCCTTTAGTAGCCAGGTAGATGTCCCCCTTTGTTAGACAGACAGTGCCCCCCTATCGCTAATAAAAATAAAATAATAAAAGTCCCTTACCTCACCAGGCTCCCTGCAGCTCCGGACATCTCACGGCCGATCTCCTCAGCGTCGCAGTGGGAGTAAGTGCAGCCGCGCGTCACACCCCCTGCAACGCTGATCTGTATGTACAGCGCACAACGGTGCTGTACATACAGCAGGAGAGGGGAACGATCCCTCCTGCCTTCTCCCTGCACAGTGACAGTCACCGGACGGGTGAGCGGCCGCTGCGCCGCTTCACCCGCCTATAGGAGCGGCCCGGCGGCGCAAGAGTAGCGCGCCAGCGCTACTCTGGCGCCGCGGTCAGTTAAAGAACCCCCGCTGCCTGCTGGCGGCGGGAGGAATGCCAACTCTGCCGGGAGGGCGGGGGGGACCCCAATTAGCGGGACCCCCCCGCCAAAAGCGGGTGAGTCGGCATGTATGGACCATGGCAATGTGCTGGTCTCCACCAGTAACGTGTGACCATCCCCTTACCAGGGCTGTACCTAGGCTCAATTTCACTCAGGGCGAGGTGAAGAAATTCCCTCCCCCCCCCCCCCAAAAAAAAAAACATATGGCGCTACAGTGCGACACATTGCATCACCATAAACCAAAGCCAAAATATACAAATATTTTTACCACAATGTGCTACGGATAAAACTACTAAATAATAGTCATACAGTTACCAAATACCACCGCCACACAAAACCAGCATCCCATGACCACTAAGACCACATATCACCAACACACAGTGACCGAATAATACCACCACACCATGAACACATATCACCACCATATAGTGACTGAATAATACAAACTGACCATTACTGATGTTATGTAAAACATTGAAAATTAAATGTATTCGGAGTTGTTCATTAAACCATTGCTTAAAATTGTGAAGTCCAGAAAATCCTGCAGCTCAGATTGTGAGCCATCATCAGCCTCTGTGTGGGAATTCCTAGGCTGGGTCTGCAGAATCTCACCCCCCCCAGCCCTTTGACTGTTTTAAGTATGGAAATGTTTAGATACCATGGGTTTATTTCGCTTATGGCCCAGGATTGTATATGCAGCTGTCCTGGATACCTGATAAACCTGATAAACTATGACCCCTCCACAATAAAACTCTTAATTGATCTGCCCCAGCAGAAACGCAGTCCGTGAGTGCCCCCTTGGGGAAATAGTATGCAATAACCCTCATCCGACAATTCTGTATACACGCCTCCTCATCATAATGCCCACCAGTAAGAGAGTAGGCAGTTATGAGAAGGAGGGGAGAAAGCCTGGACAGGTATAAAGCCCCAGGCCAACCTCTAGTCTGTGTCATAGCGTGGGGGTCAATTCTTTATTGAAGCTGTGTCCCATGTTCCTTCCTTCCCCCCGGGACCTGATCTGAAACATCTTTAAGTGTGAAACCTTTCTATGTATTTATCCTTTTATTTTCATAACTGTATTGATGTGTGTCATTGTTATTGTTATCATATTTTGTTTATGTAAGCACTGAAAATCATTTTTAAATTAAAGTTACCCCTAATTCGGAAGTTCTTGTTGTTGCACCGACCCATTTCCTTGAAGAAGTGTATTTTTCTTTTGTAGCTGCTTCAGAGAAGTGAGATAAGCATTTTTACGTGTGTTTTTTGAATATCTGGTAGGAATCAGATTCCTTCCGGCTGATTCCTTTTTGAGTATTTACGGAAGGTGGTGGCAGCGTGTATTTTTGGAGGGGGGGCTGGAACTGTCTTGTGGTACGATTTATGCTTGGTTTGCTACCTGAGTGAGAGGTGAGCTCGAGTGGATATAAGTCTACCCCATTGCAGTGGCCCCCCAGTCACGTGCTGGTGAGCGTGTACGTGACAACTGAGTATAAACCATTATACTACAACCAATATTACTGCCATACAGTGGTGGATACCAGCTGTACACAGGCTCTGCAGACATATAAATGATTACGGTTATATCTAGTGACTCACAGGAGACGTCTCTGAAGAGTTGGTCTCTTTCTCTTCTTTTTCTTCTCCATCTGTCCCAGACACCATGACGACTACTCCCGACTCTTCACTGTAAAATTTACAAAACAAATATCTTAAGACTCCTCAATTTATCAGCACTTCTCTACCAATTCCTATCACTATACAAACTCCCCATCTATAGCACCTCATATGGTAGCCACGTAGTAGCCCCCTGTAGCCAGTTGATACCCCCTGTAGCCAGTGATGCCCCCTGTAGCCAATAGATGCCCCCCCTGTAGCCTGTAGATGCCCCCCTGTAGCCAGTAGATGCCCCCCCTGTAGCCAGTGATGCCCCCTGTAGCCAGTGATGCCCCCTGTAGCCAGTGATGTCCCCTTGTAGCCTGTGATGCCCCCCTGTAGCCTGTGTGGCCCCCTGTAGCCAGTAGATGCCCCTCCGTAGCCAGTGATGCCCCCTGTAGCCAGTGATGCCCCCTTTTAGCCAGTGATGCCCCCCTGTAGCCAGTGATGCCCCCTTGTAGCCTGTGATGCCCCCATGTAGCCAGTGATGCCCCCCTTGTAGCCAGTAGATGCCCCCTGTAGCCAGTGATGCCCCCCTGTAGCCAGTGATGCCCCCCCTGTAGCCATTGATGCCCCCCCTGTAGCCTGTAGATGCCCCCCTTGTAGCCAATGATGCCCCCCCTGTAGCCAGTGATGCCCCCCCCCTGTAGCCAGTAGATGCCCCCCCTGTAGCCAGTAGATGCCCCCCCCTGTAGCCAGTAGATGCCGCCCCTGTAGCCAGTAGATGCCCCCCTTAGCCAGTGATGCCCCCTTGTAGCCAGTGATGCCCCCCTTGTAGCCAGGGATGCCCCCCCGCCCCCTGTAGCCAGTGATGCCCCCCTTGTAGCCAAGGATGCCCCCCTTGTAGCCAGTGATGCCCCCCCTGTAGGCAGTAGATGCCCCTAAGTAATTATAAAATAACAAAAATAGTACTCACCTCGGTCCGCGCGTCCCGGTCAGAGCTGCTGAGCGGTGGGAGCTGCTTATCGGTGTAAGCAGCATGACGTCATCATGCTGCTTACACTGTCACGCAGCTCCCAGGGATCTCCTCAGCGGCAGAGCTGCCAACCGAGGAGACACAGCGTGGCAGGGGGCACGGTGAAAGCCATGCGCCCCCTACGACGCTGATACAGGGGAGGAGGCAGGACGGGAACGATCCGTCCCGCCTCCTCATTGTACCAGCAGCTGCTGGCTAGCCGCGCAGAGTCAGGGGCGCTCCTCCGGGTGAGCGGAGCCCCGGCGCCCCGGGCGGTCGCCCGCCCTGCCTGCCCCTAGGAACGGCCCTGCCCGCCCCTAGGAACGGCCCTGCCCGCCCCTAGGAACGGCCCTGCCCCTTACACATGTGACAATAGCAATGTGCTGGTCTCCACCAGTAACGTTTTACCATCCACTTACAGATGTGACAATGACAATGTGCTGGTCTCCACCAGTAACGTGTGACCATCCCCTTACAGATGTGACAATAGCAATGTGCTGGTCTCCACCAGTAACGTGTGGCCATCCCCTTACAGAGGTGACAATGGCAATGTGCTGGTCTCCACCAGTAACGTGTGATCATCCCCTTACAGATGTGACAATGGCAATGTGCTGGTCTCCACCAGTAACGTGTGAACATCCCCTTACAGAGGTGACAATGACAATGTGCTGGTCTCCACCAGTAACGTGTGACCATCCCCTTACAGAGGTGACAATGACAATGTGCTGGTCTCCACCAGTAACATGTGAACGCCCATTACAGAGGTGACAATGGCAATGTGCTGGTCTCCACCAGTAATGTGTGAACGCCCTTTACAGAGGTGACAATGGCAATGTGCTGGTCTCCACCAGTAACGTGTGACCATCCCCTTACAGAGGTGACAATAGCAATGTGCTGGTCTCCACCAGTAACGTGTGACCATCCCCTTACAGAGGTGACAATGGCAATGTGCTGGTCTCCATCAGTAACGTGTGAACATTCCCTTACAGAGGTGACAATAGCAATGTGCTTGGTCTCATCAGTAACAATGTGACCATCCCCTTACAGAGGTTGGACCCAATTTGCAATGTGCTGACTCCACCAGTAACGTGGACCATCCCTTACAGAGGTGCAATAGCATGTCTGGTTCCACCAGTAACGTGTGATCATCCCCTTACAAAGGTGACAATAGCAATGTGCTGGTCTCCACCAGTAACGTGTGATCATTCCCTTACAGAGGTGACAATAGCAATGTGCTGGTCTCCACCAGTAATGGGTGATCATTCCCTAATAGAGGTGACAATGGCAATGTGCTGGTCTCCACCAGTAACGTGTGAACATCCCCTTACAGATGTGACAATAGCAATGTGCTGCTCTCCACCAGTAACGTGTGACCATCCCCTTACAGAGGTGACAATGACAATGTGCTGGTCTCCACCAGTAATGTGTGAATGACCCTTACAGAGGTGACAATGGCAATGTGCTGGTCTCCACCAGTAACGTGTGAACATCCCCTTACAGAGGTGACAATAGCAATGTGCTGGTCTCCACCAGTAACGTGTGACCATCCTCTTACAGAGGTGACAATGACAATGTGCTGGTCTCCGGTGTTTGTCTTCATAAAAACGTGACTTTTATCATCTTTTCCACAACTTTATTATCTTTTCCACATTGATTGGAGCCACGACTTGCAGAAGACATGCGCAGATGGTAGACATGACGCACTACTACTATGAGGCAGTTATCAGGGCTCTCCTTAGTTCCCGCCTTCTCTGCCCATCCACGTTCTGTGTGACAGACGCCAAGGATTACTCATCACTACAGGAACCTCGCGCCGCCTCCGCTCACGTGACCGTGCTGCCGCGGGAACTCTGAAGCTGCCGCCGGGCGGGGATGGCGGTGGTATTCGGGCCCAGCGTCACTGTGACCAACCTTCAGCGCAGGGTGGATCCCGGGATGGTGTTCTTCTGTAGTACGTGCCGGACACCAGTAGGGGACACGAACGACTGGAGCGGCGAGCGGGATAATGCCCTGCTGCTGAAGGGTACGTGTGGCTCCCGTGTGACCACGACTCACGGCGACAACCCTAGCCCTGACCCCTCCCGCTGTATGAAGCCTATACCCCGGCAGCATTGCAGGTGTTTAACCCTTTGAGGCCCGCACCGTGTTTAGTCTTTCTGAGCCATGACTTATTGTGTAAAAATCAGTTCCTGTGCTTCGCTCTCTTTTGAGACCAGTAAGGTCTTCCTATTTTGGCCATTGGAGCAGTTCGATGGCTCTTTTTCTCCTAAGTTTTTAATGGTACCAATTTTAAGGGCCACATGTATAAAACTCTTTGTTGCCCATAGCAACCTATGAGCACTCCTCTTTCATTTCATATAGTGCTCTTGAAAAATGAGGGGTGCTCTGGTTGCTATGAGCAACAAAGTCATCGACCTTGACAGTTTTCATAGTGACTGCTGCTTTATGATCCGTGGGAGGTGGGAAGACCAAAAAAAGCACGATTCTGGAGTCACTGGGATAATCAAGATGGTGATGTATTAGACTGGAGTTTTACAAACCTGGCAATAGCGACCGCTTTAATTTTAGATGGCAGACATGGAGCAGGCTTGGGACCCAGCAATCATGTCGCTGGGGAGTGGGACGATCAGATAGCAAGGGCTGTGACGCCCCCTCGTGCTAAGTGCTTGCATACTGTGGCGGTAGTGTCTAAGCAGATAAATGGCCAGGATTGGCGTTGTTTAGGGTCAGAGCGGGCTCAGCTCCATTAGTATTACCATGATGTACCATTAGGTCATGGTGTACTTGGGGGCTAAAGGGGATCTTGCTATCTTAGTCACTGAAACCATGTGGACAGGATATGCTAAGATAGTCTAGTAGGCCCACCTCATGGACCCCAAAGGTCCCCAACCTGTTTGTACCGAGGCAAACATAGCAGTGACCAGTTTGTGCTCTGTTCACTTCTATGGTACTTCTTACCCCATCTGAGCTAAGCTCAACACCTCTCCCCCAGCCAATAGATTCTACTCTGCACTAATGAGGAGCAACACCCTGAAACAACTGTATGCAGATGAACTACCCTGGCATGGCTTGTAATCCTTTTCACATCCCAAGCAGGGTTGTGGAGTCGGAGTCGTCATAAAATAATAAAAAAAAATAAGTTGGTCTAGTTCGTTCGATGCAGTGCAAAGAACAAGAGAAATTGGGTCTGGCCAGTGCTACTGCTCCCATATATTCAGCCTTATCACATGAGGAGTGTAATTGATGACATAGAGCAGGCAAAGCGCTGCCCCAGGGGAAAAGATTCTGCTCCCATGGCAAACATGCGTTCAAAGAAGTAGAAGCGTTCAACCATTCATCAAAACTGACTGTGGCTGAGGTGATTCTTTTACACCCTGACATTGTTAGAGAGGTTGCCCCGGTGGTCACCGCTTTGCCCCCAACCCAAGTTCGTGTAGAGAGGCCGTTCTCTAGCCTGGAAATACCGTAGTGAGATCAGATGGGAGGTCATGTATGCAGGATCTGATGGAGGCGAAACTATTTCTCAGAACAACTTCAGAGACTCCACAAATGTTCCTGCAGTGTTTTGCATATTTACAATATTTTTGTGTGTTCTAAAGTCATATCCAATAAATATATTTTACACTGACGAGCAAAATAGTAACAATGTTTTGAACTTGTGACTTTCAGGCTCCATATCTCACCATCCACTACAGCTTTGTACATGAGGCTACTGTCGTCTTATACATAAATTTGACTTGCAAGTATTTAGCATCTGCTTAGTTCTGCAGATTCTTTCCTGTTTTGCTCCTAAAAATCTAAATGTTAATTTGTATTATTTTGTTAGTATTTGGGAAATCCACCTTTGGTTTTCAATACTGCCTGAATCCTTCTGGGCTCTGAATCCGATTCAAGCATATCGTGACCAAATTCTGATCCCAGGTCCCAATTTTGGTGCAGACTAGACTTGGATACAAAATACAGCTTTTTCTTCAGCTCTACCCACAAGTGTTCAAAAGATCAAAACATTGTTACCCTTTTGCTAGTCGGTGTCTGTTCTACCTAAATAGTTTGATTATTTTATCATAAGGTGATAAAAAGCCTGATGTTACCATTTTACTACATTACAGTTATCACTTAAACATGCGCCATGTATGAGGGAGTCGGATGTTTGGGAAATTGAGGCGTCTGAGTCTGGGCTTTTGGCTTGCCGACTCCACAGCCCTGATTTCAAGGCTCAATGAGTCACATTTCCTCGGTGTCCCCAACCTGAACCTTTGTTACTTTGTCAGATCTGTTAGTCAATACTAAGGCCTCGTTCACACGGCGTATTTCCGACGTAATTACGGGGCGGGGGGCCGGCAGCATGCCAGCCCCATAGACACTCATTATTCACGGCGCGTACACACCGTAAATAATGTTCATGTCACTTTCTCCCCGCTCGGCGTATTCGCTGAGCGTGGAGAAGAGACGGAATCCACAGTTCTCTATGAGAACTGTGGATTACCGTAATGACTGGGACTGATTTCAGCCGTATTGGAGCGCAAATACGGCGCGCAGTACGGCTGAAATCAGCGCCCAAATAAGCCGTGTGAACGAGGCCTTAGTCTAGAAGGGCCTTCCCTCTAATTGCCTCCTGCACCAGTTGGGAAAGGTAATTATATTTTAGTTATTGACAAAAACCTGTTTCCTTTATGAGAGGCACAGATTTCAGTTTCCCAATATATGTCTGGGTAGTTGAAGTCGCCTATAATAACAACCTCATTATGATTACCCGCCTCATCTACAGTGGAGGAAAAAAGTATTTAGTCAGCCACCAATTGTGCAAGTTCTCCCCCTTAAAGGCCTGTAATTGACATCATAGGTAGACCTCAACTTTTAGGCTAGGTTCACACGGCTTATTCACGTGTAATTGTGGGACGTATTTCGCCCGCAATTACGCTGTGTGCTCCGCAGCGGGGGACCGGCATAGACATTCATTATTCACAGCGCATATACGCCGTGAATAATTGACATGTCACTTATCTCCCCCCGCGGTGGTTTCGCCTGAGTAGTGCATCTTCCATGGGTTCTGTTATATTTTGTTGCCTACAACTGACCCATAGTAGAATTTTATCATTACCCCCATGTATATTTACCCATAATGATTCCACATGTTCATTACCTGTACCTATATCTTCCCGCAGTGTTGGCTTCAGACAGGATTTTACATAGAGACAGACACCTCCCCCTTTCCGGTCTTTATGATCCTTTCTAAATAGACTGTAACCCTGCAAGTTAACCGCCCAGTCGTAGCTCTCGTCCAGCCATGTCTCTGTTATCCCCACTATGTCATATTTTTCTTCTGCAATTAATACTTCTAGTTCATTTATTTTGTTGGTCAGACTCCTGGCATTGGTCAGCATGCAATGTAGGGTTTTGGTTTTCATTCTTTTAACCCTGTCCTTATTAACTATTGCTACACCCCCTCCACTCCATTCCCTGTTTTATTCCTAATTCCCAGCTGTCTATCTTCACTATTTTACACCCTATATGTGTAGTTGTCCCCTCTCCCCCAGTACCTAGTTTAAATACTCCTCAAACTTCCTGGCCATTTTGTTCCCCAATACAGCTGCACCCTCCCAATTTAGGTGCAGCCCGTCCCTACCATAGAGTCTGAAATGTCACCTCCACTTTGCTTTTCTCTCTGTGAAATACCTTGTAACAAGCTTCCTCTTTACTCTTGTAAATACTTTAATGGGTGTAGTTTCTTAGATTAAGTCATTTGTGGGGGGTATCTAAAACGCAGGCCCTTCCAAAGCCATGTCAGAGTTGGACTGGTTCCTAAAAAAAAAAAAAAAAAAAAATGTACATAGCAAATTTTCTTAAATTTGAAAAATGACGACTACATTTCTAAGCCCTCTTAATGTCATAGAAAAAATAAATATAAAAATGCATATAAAACAATTATACCAACCTACAGCAGACATATGGTAGATGCTAGTTATAAACTACTTTGAGTGGAATAACTATCTGTCTTACACGCAGAAATTCTTGAAATCTGAAAATGGCAAATTTTTCACGATATTTTGACATTTTTCACAAATAAGCAAAGATTGTTTGGAGCCAAAATTTCATACTAACTTTAAGCACGAATCGTGTCAAAAGCAAACAATCTCTGAATCACATGGATATGTAAAAGTATCAAAAAGTTATTCTCGCATAAATTGTCACACTTCAAAAATGGGGCTCTGTCAGGAAGGTCAAAACTGGCTACGGTGGTGAGGGGTTAAAGACACTCCATCTGCCCCTTTTGTCATTGGTGCCATCCCCACCCAGCAATCTGTCGAACTCAGGGCCCCTGGTAAGCAACATTCTGTTTGACGATCCCGGTCTTTGTGGCAGATTGCCCTGTCTGTGCCCCTTATAATGGAGTCCCCAACTACTACTAGCACCTGTCTAGCCTGCGCTGTACTTCTATTCCCCATCTTAGTGGAGCAGACAGGGGTAGTGTCTTGCTGCAGCAATGCTATTTCTGAGCCGACATCCCCCTCATCTGCCAATTTAGCAAACTTGTTGTGGTGTGCCAGATCAGGATTTACCTCTTTGACACTTTTCCCTCTACCCTTCTTTCTGACTGTCACCCAGTCGGCTTCCTCATTTGTTTGCACCTCCATGCTACCATCCTCCCTAGCGAGTGATTGCTCAGTGAGCGGCAGACTCTCTTTCAGGTTGGCAATGGATCTCAGTGTTACCACTTGCTCATTTGGATCTGGGCTTCCAAATGAGCACTGTGCACACATCTCGCACAGCAGTATGCCCCCTCAAATGGCTGTTTAAGTATTGTATACATTGCACTGGACGGCATTGTCAATCATGGCGATATTACAAAGAGACACACGGATATAAATGGAAAAATCAGTACAGTAGTGTTGTTTCTAAAGTCCCACACTTAAGCCAAAAAATGCACTTTAGACACAAAACGCACTTGCACGCTCAGACACTCTTTCACCTTAGCTTTAAACCTTTTTTCCAACGCTGTTCTGCAGTGCTGCTGCAAATCCCTCCTTCAGGAAACAAGACTTTTGATAGATTTGGCACCCCAAAGCCATGTATTCTTTAACCCCACTGTGTGGTGATAATAATATGGCTCTAAGTGTTTTTTCCCTTCTGCCTTCTAAGAGAGAACTTTATTTTTCCATCTACGTAGACATATGAAGGCTTTTTTTTTTTGCAAGACAAGTTGTATTTTTTAATAATGCCATTCATCGGACCATAGAATACAAGAAATTTTTAAGTGAGGCGAAATATTGAAAAAAAAAGTATTTGCACCATGTTTGCAGGGGTTTTGTTTTTACAACGTTCACTCTTCAGTTTAAATTATGTGTTGTCTGTTTTCTGCAGGTTGATAAGATTCCAGAAATACCGAATAGGTAGGGTTTTCATGTTATAGTACTGTAAAAAAAAATCAGGGCTGTGGAGAGTTGTTATAAAATGGACCGACTCCTAAAATATATGATAAATTGGTCCAGTTCAATGCAGGAATGAGGAATTGGGTCTTGCTATTAATACTGCTACCATATCTTCAACCTCATCAGATGAGGAGTTTAATTTAGAACAGGATTTCAATAACATGGAGCATCACCGCAGGGGAAAAGATTCTGCTCCCATAGCAAACTGACCAGATTTCAGCTAAATTTTTCATTTGTTTTCAAAGAAGTAGAAAAGTTCAATCGTTCATCAAAACTGACTGCATGAGGCAATTCCTTAATACTCTGAAATTGTTGGAGATGCTGTCCCTGTGGTCACCGCTTTGCCACCAACCCAAGTTAGTGTAGAGAGGCCGTTCTATAGCCTGGAAATAATGAGATCAGATGTGAGGTCATCTATGAAGGATCTGATGGAGTCAATACTGTTTATCAGAACAAATTCAGACTCCACAAATGTTATTCAGGAGATTTTTTTTTGTTCTAAAGCTGTATCCAATGAATATATTTTACACCGACAAGCAAAAGGGTAACAATGTTTTGAACGTGAGACTGCAATCATTTTATAGACCATCATCTTGGCTATCTCATAGCTAAATTTGACTTCGAACTATTTAGCATACGTTTAATTTCTTTTCATCTAACTGCATTGTTACTCTTTTGCTCCTGGTGGTGGGACAATTTTTTTCTTCTTTTTACTACATATTACAACCTGTTCTCATATTCCGTAATAGCTCTGTGTGTTATAAGGTTGATTTACAAGCAACAGGTCACTGGTTCGATTCGAGAAGCAGCCATGAAGATTTCCCAAAAAAAGACACCGCATCATCCAGCTCATCAATAGTGTCTATTGGCCAAGAAAATTGTCAGACTGCATCATGTGAGGCCATGACAGCTGGAAGAATATTAAATGAAGTCTGTCCATCCATTCAAAAGCCAAGAGGTGACGTCCAGGCAAAATATCAACAAGTTGAATCATCACAAGGTCCATCCGTTCTGGCGTGACAAACATGGCAGAGGAGGTGGCTCGTATGCTTCGTAATAGTGAGATATCAGACGTCCATGCAAGCACCGGGCAATACGCATTACACAGGTCTGATATGATGGCCTGAAAAATGATGAGACCTCGACTTCAATCTCGTTATAAGAAGCGTCGGCAAATTGTTTGCAAAACAGTATGAAAAAAGGAAGATTGGAAACGGGTGATTTGGAGCGATGAGATGAAAGTCAATAGACCGGGCTCTTATGGGGCAAATGGGGTTGGAAGAATCAAGGGAAAAGGGGGTGAATGGATCGAGAAATTGAAGAACTTGTCCAGTTCGGGGTAGGAAGCCTGATGATATGGAGTTGTTTCACAGCCAAAGCTGTTGGATACTTGACCGGGATCGATTGTGGTCTTAATGCTGAGCTATATGTGAGTGTCCTATAAGATGAGTTACTACATACACTCGAGTACTATGGGTATGAAAAAGACATCATAGTGTTCCAGCAGGACAATGACCTGAAACAGACGTCAAGGATGGAGAAGTAATGGTTCAATGACAATAAAGTAGAGTTGCTGTATTGGCCTCCACAGTCCCCAGACCACAACCCAATCCAACACTTGTGATCCAGGGCCCAGAAGGATTCAGGCAGTGCTGAAAGCCAAATGTGGATTTACCAAATACTAACAAAATAATAAAAATTAACATTTTGATTTTTAGGAGCAAAACGGTAACAATGCAGTTACATTACAAGAATCTGCAGAACTAAGCAGATGCTAAATACTAAATTATGTATAAGATAGGTAAGATGTCTATAAAATGTGGTAGCCTCATGTACAAAGCTGTAGTGGATGGTAAGATATGGAGCGTGAAAGTCAAAAGTTAAAAACATAGTTACCGTTTTGCTTGTCAGTGTCTGTTCTACCTAAATAGCTTGATTATTGTATCATAAAAAGCCTGATGTTACCATTTCTACAGTAAAGTTATCACTTAACTCATTTCTTCATGCTTGCCTATAACCTTCACTAACCTTGTCACTACTTCCTCCACAAACATGTCCGCCCCTCACCTCCTGTCTCTTTCCCCCTCCTTGTAGATTGTAAGCCCTCGCGGGTAGGGTCCTCTCTCCCTCTGTCGTGCCAATTGTCATTACAACTTATCACTGTACTCGTTATGTATGTAACCCCCTGGAATCAATGGCGCTATAAAATAAATAATAATAATAATAACTTAAACATGCACCATGTGTGAGGGAGTCGGAGTTAGGGAAATTGAGGAGTCGGAGCTTTGGCTTACCAACCCCACGGCCCTGCCGACCCTCATGATAAAGTTATCAAGTCATTTATACCAGATGGCGAACGCTATAAAAATAGAACCCAAAGACAACGGCGGAAATGTGTTCTCCCCCCTCCCTCCATTTTCATGACCCACTGCTTAAAACACTAGGGAACACCTGTGCGCCCAAAATGCATGATACACCCCTAACTGAGATCCATGAGGGGTGTTGTATCCAAAATGGGGCGACTTCTGGAAGGTTTCACCTGTTCTGGTACGTTAGGGACTTTGCAAATGTGACATGGCACCCAACAAAAATCTGCTTTACAAAAGCCAAATAGCGCTCCCTCCCTCGTAAGGTATTACCAAACTTGGAAGACATTGTGTAACAAATTTTGGGGTGCTTTTTTCCCCCCAGGATTCCTTTGTAAAAATTAAACCTTTTCCGCTAAAATAGCAGATTGTTGGAAAAAAAAAAAGTTTCATTTTTACAGCTTAAGGCCTCGTTCACACGGCTTATTGCAGGGACGGATTTCAGCCGTATTGCGCACCGTATTGCGCTGCAATACGGCTGAAATCCATGCCAGGCATTACGGTAATCCACTGCTCTCATAGAGAACTATGGATTCCGTCTCTCCTCCCCGCTTGGCGAATACCCGAGCGGGAGAAAGTGACGCACTACCGCGGATCGCGCCGTGAATAATGAATGTCTATGGGGCCGGCGAGCTGCCGGCCCTCCCGCCCTGCTGCACGGAGCCGGCGTAATTGCGAGCGCCATACGTCCCCGCAATTACGTTGGCAATAAGCCGTGTGAACCGGGCCTAATGTTAAAAAAAAACTTTGTGAAACACCTGTGGGGTTGATATATTCACTGCACCCCTGGATATATTCCTTAAGGGGTGTGATTTCCAATATGGGGGCTTTTTAGGAGTCTTTCTTAAGATTTAGCACCTTATGGTGTCTTCAATCGTATTGAAAATGAGACCCCAGAGTCCGGTAGGTGCTCCTCCTACTCTGAGGCTTGTTGTTGAGCCGAATAGCGCACTAGGGACAGATATGGGATCTCACTAAAAACGGCAGAACCTGGGGAATCAAGTTGCATTTACCTGGTCACATCTACCGTGTTCCAGTAAATAATGGATATAAATTGAAAATCTGCAAGAAAAGTGTAATTTCACCTCTACTTTTCATTAATTTCTGTGGAACACTTCTTAAATGCGGTTTTCAATGCTATAAGGGATGCCGTTTCTTAGATGGAGTCATTTATGGGTGTGTCTAACATACCGGCCCCTCCAAAGCCACTTACCTCCTGAGGCAGGAAGTGGTAAAACCGAAAACATGGTGGTGATATAAGGCTTCAATCTCGCCGCGGTTGTGCCAGTTGGAGGGGGATATGTTGTGTGGCACTGTTTCTCATTCATTTAATTACCACGCTGTCTAAAGGGTTAGGCAGAAGGGAATGGAGCCAGCTGAGTTCCCTGCTGTTACTGGCGCATGTAATCTAAAATTAGCAGCAGACACCAGCCTATGTGGAGGGATTGCTCCGCAGTCCTGCTACATAGACTCTTACTGACCCTATGATGTACTCATATGTCAGTAAGGGGTTAAAATAAGGGTATGTTCACACAGCGTGTTGGATCCGATTTTGGATCCGTTTTTAGATGAGTGTTCGGATCCTAAACTGACCCAAACAAACATCTAACAATGTGCAGTGTGATTTATGTTGCTTTCAATGTGAAACACGCATTGGCGTTCAGATGAGTGATCTCCGATGCATGTTTACTTTCGGATCCATTCAAAGAATTGACGTCCATTCTTGATCCGAAAGACGCAGCAGACACCCTATTTAAACCTATAGGGTGCATTTTTGTTGCAGCCAGAACGCATCCAAACACGCACCTCCAAAATGCTGTGTGAACACACCTTAAGGCCGTGTTCACACGGCTTATTTCGCCGCGGATTGGCGCCGTACTCCGCGCCGGATTTGCGCTGCAGTGCGGCGCCAATCCGTCGGAGTAATTACGGTAATCCACTGTTCTCATAGAGAACGGGCGGGGAGAAAGTGACATGCACATTATCCAGGCGCAATACGGATAATGGAAGTCTATGGGGCCAGCGGGCCGCGCCCCCGCACCCGCCCCTTATTCAAGCCGGAATTGCGAGCACAATCCGGCTCGCAAATCCGGCGTGAATAAGCCGTGTGAACGGGGCCTAACCCTAATTTTTAAAATAACGTTTTTATTTATTTTTCAAGAAAAACTTACACAACTAATGCAAACCGGTAATTTAAGAACAATCTCGCATACAAATCAATTTCTACAGAAAAACTGAGAGATGACAGAATAAGCATGCATCACATTAACTCGCCCAGTTGACTCTTCAGCCCAAATAAACACTAAATACAGTACATCCACTGTCTCCAAAAAATGTATAAGTGAGGTTCTTCGGTCTACCAAATAGACCAGCAGATCATCAGTGTACAGGGATATCTTCTCCATTATACTGGCCACACTCCAACCTTCTATGACACTGTTGGCATTTATCCATTACAGCAAAAAGCAGAGCGGACAGTGGACATCGCTGCCTAGTACCTCATCCCAGCAGGAGGAAGAACCCTAATTTTCATAAGTTTTCTTAGTATTGCTGTCCACCCAGTCCTTACATTATTTTTGTTGCCCACCTATTCAAGCTCTGCAGTGTCTTTTGTGCCCAAAATTGTACACAGTGTTCCATATGTGGTCTGTCTTATACACAATAATAAAGTAACTGTGTGGTCTAACCAGTGACTTGTATATTGGGAGAATATTGTTCTCATCATGTGCCTCTATGCCCCTTTTAATGCACCCCATGATCCTATTAACCTTGGCTGCTGCTGTCCTGACACTGGCTGCTACAATTAAGTTTACTGTCCACCAGAATTCCCAAGTCCTTCTCCATGTCACTTTTACCCAGCTTTTTTCCATTTAACATGTAATCATGTAATGGATTTTTTCCTCCCCATGTGCATAACCTTGCATTTATCTGTATTAAACCTCATCTGCCATTTCCTGCCCAGGCCTCCAACCTATCCAGATCCGCTTTGTAATAACACATTAATCCTCATTGACTGTGGTATTCCACTATAACAGGGATAGTCTTATGTAATCATCTGAGCAAAGATTCGATATTCACTTCCAGTGTGTATTTGCTCCTGTGTAAGATCCATTAATGAAATAAAAGAGATAGGGCCCAATACTGACCCTTGTGGTACTCCACTAGTAACAGCGATCCAGTCTGAGTATGCACCGTTAATTACTACCCTTTTATCACTGAGCAAGTTACTTGCAAACATTTCCCCAGTCCAGGTGTTAGTTTTGTCTACTGTGTAATAACCCTCTGGCATAGCCACCAAATTCTCATGGTCCTGTTCAACTGCTTTTTTACAGCTGTTTCAAACCTTGTTAACATTGGAAAGACCCGGATAACATCCAGTGATCCCCATGATGCTGGCTGGTATGTCTACTTCTACAAGTTTTTATTCACTTCTTTTTTTCTCCATTATGACTCAGACAGGTTATCTCCGATACACCTTATCCTAATCATGGGTTACAACAACTGGAGCTGCTGTAACAATTTTACAGGTTTGCCATCAGGAGTTTAGCTTTGCTTATATAATGCATTCAAATGTTTGTTTGTTTTTGTGCTCAGTTTTCAGTACTGTGCTTGGTATTAATAAAAGGGAAAACCTTACAAAATTTACAATGTAGGTGTTCTCTGCTCTGAACCCTACTTGTTAGAATGGTCCCTTTACCATTGGTAGGTCACAAAGTGACTACTCGCTTGGAACACCATCAATCAGCTGTTATTTGTGGGGAAATCTAGTAGTAAGTGGCAATAAGGAATAGTACTGTGCCCATTCTTGCAGAACAGGTCGTCCAGAGACTGCGAGGGATGCGTTTGTAATTACTCTCTATTCTGGCCAAGAGATTCGGGTCGTGAGGAACAGATAACCTTCTCTTTATGAACTTACAGGGAATATGAAAGTGGCTTTTCTAAACCAGAGAACTTCATTACTTTGGATTCCTGCTGTGGATTCCACATTTTTCAGCATGACGTGTGGACACATTGTTATTGCCAGGTTTCCTCAACCTATTACTGCTGTTACTCAAGTCATCTTTACCATAAGAACTGTGGAATAGCCTACCCCAGGAGCTGGTCACAGTTGAGGGCTACAAAAAAGGGCTGAGTCAATTACTTACAAGAAAACAATATTTACTTTCATGTAGATCTATGCAAAATTATATATATATATATATATAATATATATATATATATATATATATATATATATATATATATATATATACATATATATAATCTCTCTATATCAGTCTTAGGCTAGATTCACATGTCTTTTCCCTGTAATACACAGCAGAGATACAAGGGCAACATTGAATTTCTCTCACGTCCTACACTTGTCCTATCTCCCAATGTGCTTTTCATATGGAAAAACATAGAGAATTGGTTTGCCCTCACATTTTCTTGTGTATCACATGTAAAAAGACATGTGCTAGAATGGTGTTTCACTTTTGATAATTTTTTTTTTTTCACGCAAATCTTTTTTTATGTGAAAAACGTCTATGAATGCATCAAAATGCCCATGAAAATAAGTAGTGTTAATCCAGAATTTACTTTTTCTGTTGATTCTAAAGCTAAAATAGGAGCCATATTACGTAACACATGCTAGAGCTGGAACATGGGACTGCATCTTGAAGGCCAAAACTGAGTGGTGTTAATTTCTAATGAAGTGTCGGTGCGGCTTATTATCTGGAGAAGTGTCACACGGAAAGGATTTCCAAAGTTGATTTGAGGTTAAAATGACTGTTTTGGTTCTTTTTCTGTTGCAGCCAGTATCAGCCTCTGTCCTGCGGCAACTGCAACAATGTCCTTGGCAGGTTTTACTGTTCTACCCCAGTTCATCTGAGCTACAAATGTAATATGTACAACATTGACAAAGCCGTTATCAAAAAGTAAGCTATCGGTAGCATATTATTGTAAGAGTTTTAATATTCTTGTGATGGTCAAGTCACAATTTAATGATTTGAATCTTTGCCCTAGATACCAACTTGGAGCTAATCTTCAGCAAACAATCCCTGCCTCAGAAGCCCCACTCACCCTCGAGTTGTACCAGTATTATGACGAAGAATTTACAAAGGTAATTATAAACCTGACCCTTCACACATCCTAGCTTTCGTGCTGATCATAGATTGTTTTGTATTAAAGGGGTGCCCCCACGAAGGGATATCCGCGTTACAGGTTGGCTCATAGCTAGCTATGAGCCAACAATGTTACAGGATAAGGAGGGCAGCATTTGAACATTCTTCCTGTTGAATTACATGAGTCAACCTGTAACGTGAAGTTATTTTAGAAAAGGTTTATTAAATGGGTTTTGTCATAAAGCAAAGCACGCTACGAGCCGGTCCCGGTGAATGTCAAGAGGGCTACGGTTTTACAGGTCTTCCCCATTCTTGTCTCTGGAAGCTCAGAATATAGCTAAGCACACTTGCTTGGCTATATTCGTAACCTCCATAGGAAAAAAAAAATAGAGAGGACTATGCAAGCATGCCTCTCACCCCATTCTGTGGGGCCAGCTCATAGCATGCTAAGAGCCGGCTTTAGATGGAGATTTCGCTTTATGGCAAAACCCCTTTAAGCATGTAAAATAAAAGAAAGAGAAAAAAAGAAATGTGCATTTGTTATACATAGGCTGGATAAATAAGTCTGTAACATAGAGGGGAAATTTCTGCATATTAAAGGGGTTTTGCCATCTGGCAAAATGCCTTAGGCCAGCTCGCTATACACCGGCCTTCCAAAATGAGGAGATGGCTCACTTCTGTAGCTCTAACTGTTGACTTCTACATGAATTCCAAATATAGCCTAGTGAGTGTGCTCCCATAGACATGAATGGAGGGGGATCGTATGCTTTGTAATAGTGAGATCAGATGTCCATGCAAGCAACATGCATTACACAGGTCTGGAATGATGGCCTTAAAAAAGGTGAAGAAGCCTCGACTTGAATCTTGTCATAAGAAGCGTTGGCTCGAGCTCACAAAAAAAAAGTATGAAAAGCGGACAGTAAGCCCCGATTCACACGGCTTATTCAAACCGTATTTGCGAGCCGTATTGCGCTCGCAATTCCGGCTTGAATAAGGGCGGGGGCACTGCCCGCCGGCCCCATAGACTTACATTATCCACGGCGCGTATTGCGCCCGGATAATGTGCATGTCAGTTTCTCCCCGCCCGGCGGATTCGCCAAGCGGGAAGGGGCGACAGAATCCACTGTTCTCTGAGAACTGTGGATTACCGTAATTACTGCGACGGATTGGCGCCGTACTGCAGCGCAAATCCGGCGCACAGTACGGCGCCATTCCGCGCCGAAATAAGCCGTGTGAACACGGCCCCTAAAAGTCTCTGTTGGGTGTGAATGGGTTTGGAGAAATCGGGGAGGGGGGGAGGGGGAGAAGGAGGCTAATGGACCGAGAAATTGAAGGAACTGTCAAGTTTGGTGGAGGAAGCCTGATGAGATGGGGTTATTATACAGCCAAAGGTGTTGGATACTTGAACAGGATTGATGTTAAACTTCGTACACTCGAGTAGTGTGGGTATGAAAAGGATGATAGTGTTCCAGCAGGACAACAACCCGAAGCATATGTTAAAAGTTGGAGAAGTAATGGTTCAATGACAATGAAGTAGAGTTGCTATATTGGCCTCCACAGTCCCCAGACCTCAACCCAATCCAACACTTGTGGGTAGAGATGAAGAAAAAGCTGTATTCATACCCAAGTCCAGTCTGCACCATCATTTGGAACATGTAGAAGAGACCTGGGATCGGCTTTTGGTCAAGATATGCTTGAATCTGACTGGGAGCATGGCCAGTAGGATTCGAGCGGTGTTTTAAAAGCCAAAGGTGGATTTACAAAATACTAACAACATAATTTAAAAATTAACATTTTGATTTTTAGGCAGTGTTCACACGGCTTATTGCCGACGTAATTGCGGGGACGGATTTCGCCCCGCAATTACGCCGGCTGCCGTGCAGCGAGGGCGGGGGGCCGGCAGCTTGCCGGCCCCATAGACATTCATTATTCACGGCACGTACATGCCATAAATAATGTGCATGAGAACTATGGATTATTGTAATGACGGAGACGGATTTCAGCCGTACTGCAGCGCAAATACGGCGCGCAGTACGGCTGAAATCAGCGCCCAAATAAGTCGTGTGAACGAGCCCTTAGGAGCAAAACAGTAACAATGCAGTTAAATCGCATTGGGAGAAATTGACTAGGCGGCACCGAACCCAATAGCTCTCCTTCAGTTATAAACACCCGATCAGTATACCAACATACCGTAAGTTCTTTAGAAATATAGTGGTACTCCGTTTCAAACAGAGTGATTCAAGTAATTGTCCACAATAGAAGAAAATTTTAGCGGCACTCACCTGTATTCTTCTCAGATTCTTTATATAAAATAACATCGTTCCATCGGGGAACAAGCACACCTTACTTGGCCATGTAAGGTGTGCTTGTTTCGCAATGGAACTGTTATTTTATATAAAGAAAGAATCTGAGAAGAATACGGGTGAGTGCCGCTAAAATTTTCTTCTATTGTTAACAATGCAGTTACATGACAAGAATCTGCAGAACTAAGCAGATGCTAAATAGTTGCAAGTCAAATTTATGTATAAGATAGGTAAGAAGATTGTCTAAAAAATGATGGTAATCTCACATTCAAAGCTGTAGTAGATGGTAAGATATGGAGCCTGAAAGTCAAAAATTCAGAACATTGTTACCATTTTACTTGTCCGTGTATATTCTACCTAAATAGCTTGATTATTGTACCATAAGGTGATAAACAGCCTGATGTTACCATTTTACTACAGTAAAGTTATCATGTAAACATGCGCCATGTATGAGGGAGTAGGAGTCGAGTTAGGGAAATTTGCGGAGTTGGAGATTTGACTTGCAGACTCCACAGCAGTGGTCCTCGCGAAAAGTGGATGTACAGGTACGTCCTGGACATTATGTGGTGTGCATGATCGCAGCATGGAACCAGCTGTATATTAGAACTGGCCCCATGCCGTCTCGCCCACGACCGGAGCTCACTCTGGTTGTGGGGATTAACCCTTTAGCTGCCATGATCAATCCCAATCGTGGCAGCTAATGGAAAGAGAGAGGGAGGGAGCTCTCTGCCTGCATCGGGACTGTCGCAATGTGATCGCTGCTGCTGATCTTCTCCTTAGCAACCGGGTTGCCTGTGACGTCACTACATCCAGCTATGTCCAGTGATTGGCAGTTGCCATGCATAACAGTACTGCGATGCTTAGCAACTGTGATATAAAGATGACTGATACAAGTCCCCTATGGTGACAAGTTAAAAAGAAAAATGAAAAAGTACAAAAAAAAGTAGAAAGGAAAAGTAAAACACAAAAAATAAAAACACGTACACCATTTACTATTGCCAGTCGCCCCCAAAAAGATTAAAATGAAATAAAATACACATATTTGGCATTGCCGCTTGTGTAACAACCTTGGGCCACATGTTTGAAACTGTCTAGGTCTGAAACTCACTTGTTGCCCATAGCAACCAATCAGAGCGCCCCTCTCATTTAATATAGTGCTCTGGAGACATGAGGGGTGCTCTGATTGGTTGCTATGGGCAACCAAGTGAGTTTCAGACCTAGACCGTTTTCATACAGGTGACCTCTAGTCTATAAATCTTTCAAGTTATTTAACCTGCACGATGAACGCTGTAAAAAAAAAAATAAAAAAATTGAACAGTCATATAAATGCCAAAGTGGTACCAATGAAAGTATCAGTTCATCCTGCAAAAAATCTTTTGCTAGCCATACATAAATATTCTAATACACAATAAAAACACTTCTTTTTTTTGTTTTGTTTTAAGCGTTTCAACATTGCCGTAATCCTATCGATTCATGGAGTAAAACTAACAAGTCATAAATGCAAGGTTATGCACATGGGGAGGAAAAATCCTTTCCATGATTACATTTTAAATGGAAAAACACTGGGTAAGAGTGACATGGAGAAGGACTTGGGAATCCTGGTGGACAGTAAACTTAATTGTAGCAGCCAGTGTCGGGCAGCAGCTGCCAAGGCTAATAGGATCATGGGGTGTATTAAAAGGGGCATAGATGCACATGATGAGAACATTATTCTCCCATTATACAAGTCACTGATTAGACCACAAAATGGAATATTTTGTACAGTTTGGGCACCAGTGTACAGGAAAGACATTGTAGAGCTTGAACAGGTACAAAGGCGGGCAACAAAAATAATAAAAGGACTGGGTGGACTACAGTACCCAGAAAGATTAGCAAGATTAGGGTTATTTAGTTTAGAGAAGACTGCTTTGGGGGGACAAAATAATTATGTTTAAATACATCAAAGGTCAATATAGAGATCTCGCTAAAGATTTATTTATACCCAGGACTGTATCAAAAACAAGAGGGCATCCTCTACGTCTTGAGGAAAGAAAGTTTCTAAATAAACATAGAAAGGGATTCTTTACTGTTAGAGCGGTGAGAACTCTCTGCCAGTGGAACTTGTCATGGGGAACTCACTGAAAGAGTTCAAAAGGAGCCTGGATACATTTCTAGAGTGCAATAATATAACAAGTTATAGTGACCGGGATTCTGGAGAGGGGTCGCTGATCCAGGGATTTAGTCTGATTGCCAGATTGGAGTCAGGAAGGAATTCTTCCCTAAAATGAAGACAATTAGCTTCTAACTCATTGGGGTTTTTGCCTTCCTCTGGATCAACACTTTAGCAAAATAGGCTGAATGGATGTCTGTCTTTTCGGTCTTACAAACTATGTATACTACACGGTGAGTGTGGTTTAAAAAAAAACACACCCTACCAGAAGTGCTGTATGTTCTTTAGTTTACCTCCCAAAAAAATTATTAAAAGGCGATCAGCAAATTATGATGGTAACAAAGTGTCAAATCATCCCGCAAAAACAAGTGGCCACACAGTATCGTGCACAGAAAAAAAGTTATGGCTCTCATACTATGGCAATGCAAAAACGTGTTTTCTTTTTTGAATAGAAATGTTTTTATTATGTAAAACATAAAAAACTGCTGAGTAAAGCTAGCATGTCAGGTATAGCACATAATGACTGCAGTAAAAAATAAAAACACTAGCAGGATTGCTGTATTTTGTTCAAAGCGCCTCACAAAAAGCTTGATAAAAAACAATCAAAGCGTCATATGAACCCCATAATGGTACCAATGAGAAAGTCGGCTCATACGCAATAAGCCCTTAATCCGCTCCATATACAGAAAAATTAAAAACGTTATGGCTTTCAGACTATAGCGATGTAAAAAAGCAATTTTTTATAAACTCATTTCTAAACATAAAAAACATGAAGTATATAAAGTTTATATCATTGTTATTGTACCAACCCACAAGGTAAATTTATCCTGTCATTTATCCCACACGGCGAACATTGTGAATGAGGCCGAAAAAACGATGGCGGAACTGCATTCTTGACCCCCTCCTATACAATCCTTTTCATAGTTTAAAAATGTCTGCATGTAAGAGTTATACCAAACAAATTAATAATGAATATCTACCAGATGTCTACTTTATGTTGGCATAGTTTTTAAACTTCTATTTTAATTTTTTTTGGGTGGAGGACATTAGGTGGCTTTTAAATTTATTAGCAAATTTTAACGTTTTCAAGATCATTTGCTACACAGACTATTTTAGGGACCACTTTATTTGTGACGTGGTTTTGAGGGGGCTGTAAATTAGACACCTCAAATTACTTTTAACAAGGTTTTTGGAACCAAAATGAACAAAATACAGTAACCCTGGTAGTACTTTATTTTTTACAGCGGTTACCTTGCAGTTTGACATGTTAACTTAATGTTAGCAGGTCTAACTGATTACAGCGATACCAAATTGAGATATTTATTTATTTTTTTCGTTGTTTTACTGCTCCTACACAACAAACTTTTTTTTTCTTTTTAAAGTTTTTGCAACGCCATAGACAGAGCCATAACTTTTATTTTTCTGTGTACAGAACTGTGTAGGGGCTTGCTTTTTGCGGGATGAGTTTACTTTTTTCTTTATTGGTACCATCATGCTTTTTGATCGCCTTCAATTACTCTCTGGGGCAATATGATTTAATTGATACCCAATTTATATCTCTTTTTATGTTGTAGCACTTTTAAAAAAAAAAAAAAAGGTTTAATTGTGTTTATGCAAGACTGTATTCTGACTCGCCACGGATTTTTTTCTTATTGGACCTACTCTTAAACCTGCTGATGGTTGGCCCCTGAAAACCCATCCCTTTCCCTCAAATACCTCCCGCGAATCCACTGCAAACCAAGCATCAATGTTAAGTGCATATATTTCACCTTTTGCGGGACATCTTGGGCATTTTGCAGCGCAAGATTAGCTTGATGTATACACGCCAAAGCACGGTTGCCGCATGATTGCTATTTTTAATTTAATGCAGTTGGACATGGGTACTATATTGAAACTGTACTTGAGTATATGTCAGTACTGCAATGTATTTTTCTTTTTTTTTTAAAGTTTTATTACTAGTCTTCAATAGAATAAACTGAAAATTAATAAAATATCAAATTTGTTACAGCTCTGCCGCAGGCAACAATTGTTAAGACTTCAATTTCATGTCTTTTTCACATGGAATCACAGAAGCTAGCTGCCAATAGAACAGAAAAAGTCCAACCACATGTTCATGCAATGTCATACGCGGCAATTAGGAATGAGCATAATTAACCAAGGTAAACATTCAATCATCAAGCAAACAACAACCGCTCCAAACATTCCCCAATCCGCCACGCCTCCAAAACCTCGCCACACACCCACCCCCCCTTTTGTGGTCAATTAGGAGGGCCCCTCCACCCTCCCTCCATGCCACATTGGACATTAACGAGAATCTTTACGATAAACAAAGTATTGCGGGTACAACTAGGGTTTTCCCATTATCATGATATGCACGCAAAACGCCTGGGAAATACTATATTTATTTAATTTCACTTGTCTCACTATGGGACTATACTTGATGATCACTGATACATTGCAGTATATGTCAGTACTGCAATGTATTTTTCTTTTTTTTTTTAAACTTGTTTTTATTACTAGTCTTCAAATAGAATAAAACATGAAGAATTAATACAATAGTACAAATTGTAGTTATCAGCTCTGCACCAGGCGAAAAATTGGTTTGAAGACTTCAATTTTCCATGTTCTTTTTCAACAGGAATCAACGAAGTTGAGCTGCCCGATAAGAACATAAAGTCACCAACCCGTGTTCTGGCAATGGTTCAAGTATCGCGGCAAATTAGAATAGAGCCTAATTAACCAAATGGGTAAACATTCAAATAGCAAACAACAACTCGTCTCCAAAACCATTTCCCCAATCCGCGCACTGTCCTCGAAAACTCGCAGCACCCCCCCTCCCCTCTTTTGTGGTCAATTCAGAGTGTGCCACCTACCCCAGCTCAATGCAATTGGACATTAGCGATATCCTACTGGGAAACAAGTATTAGAGAAAAGTAGGATTCCATATCTGACTCCATCAGTGCACAAACCTGGCCTGAGGTTAATTGGCTCAGTGCCCCACTGTTAGTTGTGCCAGGTACCAGCTGTATTCAAAACAGATCGTATATTTATCCCGAATTGGGGTCGACAATGTATCTATCACCGTCTGCCATAAGGCAAAAAACTGTTTAACTTTTTGTTCCTTTCGCTGTGAAGCCTTTATCCAGTCCATTTTCAACAAGAAAAAGGTCTTTTCGAGAAAAAGTTGTCTGTTAGGGCTCGCCCGCTGGCTCCACACCTGCAGAATTGTCTTTCGCGCCGCTGCTGACAAGACATGCAAAAGCCTCTTCTCCTTTCTAATGTACGACCCGGTCTCAGTATCTACGAACCCAAAGAGGGCCCATTGTGCGGTAGGGATGAATGCACGCCCGAGGTATCTCTGCACCTGAGATGCCACATCCGCCCAGTACTGTTGAATTTTAGAACAATGCCAGAGGCAGTGGTAGAGATCAGCTTCCAGCGTATCACACTTGAAGCATTTACTTGAGGTGTACAGCCCCATTCTATGTCCCCTGAGGGGCGTCAGATAGGCGTTGTGTGCCACCTTGAGAGACATCTCAGTATATCGAGATGCAGGAAGAAATCTATAGGAATCTGCAAGTGCCCACAATATGGTATCAGGGGTCAGGGTTGGGTCAGCCTGCTCCCAACGCGAAAGTTGTAGGGAGGTTTGTACATAGTCAATGCGCCCTAGCAGATATCTATATAGTACCGAGAGATGAGAACGTCTCATCGACGGCCTCACCACAGTCTTGTAAAAATCTGAACTCCATTCTGCCTCTGCAATATGCGAGAGGAAAGAGTTGAGGAAGCTGTTAGCCTGAAGATAAGTGAAGAAAGGGATTGGAAGGTCAGGAAACTGCAACTGGAGTTCCTGTAGTGAATAAGTCCGTCTAGCAGTCGGGTCCACCCACTGCACGAGACAAGACAAACCCCTATCATGCAACCGCCGGAACGAGCCATGTGAGGACCCATACTGAAAGCGGGGGTTTCTGATTAAGGACTGACAAAGCAAGTGGTCTGGTGACAGGCCCTTTAACATTCTGATCTTCTGCCATTCCCTTCAAACCGGCATGACCAGGACATTATGCCTAACAAAAGAAGGAAGCGCCACATAAGATAAAAGAAAGAAATAAATAAGAGAGGACTACGGTATGAACAGACCATCCACCCGGCTTGTGGTAAATACATTTGGGGGGTGGAGGGGGCGCTACAGAGGAGGTGATGCGGCTTCCAGGCACCTGTTAACCCCTTAAGTCGCAAATAGCAGCACTGTTGCAGGTCACTTATATAGTATCTGCGGATAGGGTGAGAAAAGCCGCCTCTCCTCCAACTGCCTCAACTGTCAGCGTCTCTAGAGAGGTGATGGGCAAACAGAGAAGGGCCCCCAGTCAGGTCCCAGAGTCACTGTTCGTCCCTTCTTTGCCCCTACAGAGGGGGGGCTATGGCCACAGGATCTGGGGTCCCGCTGATGGGGCGACCTGTCCACTCAGGGGGTACTACTCACTGCGCCACTCAGGTGCGGAATGGATCTTGCCTGGTCCCTCAGGGCAGCGGCGCCAGCACCCAGCTTCCCGCAGATTGAGGATCGCCGTCCCGCGTTGAAGCGCTCGCTCCTCCAGCTCTGCGCAGCTCCCTGCCGCATCCCTCCTGCACTTCGGGAGCCCCGCCGGGCTCTCCAGCCACACCAACCGCTGCTGCTCCTCACTCAGGGCACTGTGTCCTCCTCCGTGCGTCTCCCATCAGGGGAGTGAAGCGGCCGAGGTGTCACTCGCAGGATCAGCTGCACACAGGGACCGCTGCAGGGCGCCTCAGGGCCTCCTCACACGCCCGATCCCCTCGCCGTCGCTCGGGCTGTGACTGGTGGATATGAGGAGCGGGGACAAGGCCCGCCCGTCAGCTCCGTCGCAATTGGCACCCCTCCAAGATGGTGTCTGGGCCCTTACTGACAGGCCTTCCGCGGCACACTCTGCCGCCGTGGACTCCCGGGGATCCGGCAGCAAAAGAGCCCCAGAGTCGGTGGCGCTGAAGTCTCAGTAGGGTCTCTGAGAATTTTGGTGGCCCTGGGAGAGCGGATGGCTCAGATGGTTCAGGAGCCCAAGTAAAAGGCGGCCATGCTGGATGCCCCGCCCCCGGAAGTCCTCCGCAATGTATTTTTCAACCGTCAATCAGTCTGGTATCTAATAGACAACCCGGAGGCCATTATTTGATCCTTGGTTGACATAACAACCACCGGCAGTCCCAATTCGCATCCTTAGGGTGCCGATGGAAGACAGAGGGAGCTCCCTCCCTTTATCAAACTCCTTCGCGATTGCTATTGACCACGACAGCTAAGGGGTTAAGTTGCTGGGAACGGAGTTACCCTGTTTCCCTGAAAATAAGACAGTCATTAATTTTTGCTCCTAAAGAGGCGCTAGGTCTTATTTTTAGGGGATGTCTTATTGTTCCATGAACAAGAATTTACATTTATTGTTGACCCCAAAAAATTCATAATTTATTAACCCCTTAAGGACCCAGACAGTTTTGGCCTTCCTGACACAGCCCTATTTTTGAAAGCTGACGTGTCACTTTATGTGAGAATAACTTTTTGACACTTTTACCTATCCATGTGATTCAGAGATTTTTTTCTTGTGACACATTGTGCTTTAAGTTAGTAAGAAAATTTTATCCATACAATCCTTGTTTGTTTGTGAAAAATCTAAATTTCATAAAAATTATGAAAAATTTGTGATTTTGAAAGTTCCAAAATTTCTGCATGCAAGACAGATAATTATTCACCACAAAATAGTTTATAACTAGCATCTACCATATGTCCACTATAGGTTGGCATCATTTTTTAAATGTGTTTTTTTTTTTTTTTTTAATATCATTAGAGGGCTTTGAAATTTAGTAGTAATTTATCAAATTTTCACGAAAATTTGCAATATACATTTTTTTAGTGACCATTCTGACGTGGCTTTGAGGGGCCTGTATGTTAGATACCCCCATAAATGATGCCTTCTAAGAAACTAGACCCCTTAAAGTATTTACAACAGTGTTTAGGAAGTTTGTTAACCCTTTAGGTATTTCACAGAAATTAAAGCAAAGTGGAGGTGAAATTTCAAAATTTCACTATTTTTGCAGATTTTCAATATTTATCCATTATTCACTGGAATACGGTAAATGTGACTAGGTGAATGCAATGTAATATCATTTTCCACCGGTCTGCCGTTTTTAGAAATATACCATATGTGGCCCTAGTGCATTATTTGGCTCAACCATAAGCCCCAGAATAGGAGGAGCACCTACTGGACTCTTTGGTCTTATTTAGGCGCCATTTCAGGTTTGAGGAGGCCCTAAGGTGCTAAAACGTAATAAATACCCCTAAAAAGACCCCATATTGGAAACTACACCCCTTAAGGTATATATACAGGTGTGTATTGAGTATATCGACCTCACAGGTGATTCACAAATTTTTTTTTAGCATTAGGCTGTGAAAATTTTAAAAAAATTGTTTCCAATAATCTGCAATTTTAGCTTAAAATGTTTCACATTTACAAGGAAACCTGGAAAAAAGAACCCCAAAACTTTGTTAAGCAAGTTCTTCCAAGTTCGGCAATACCTTACATGTGGATGTAAATTGCTGTTTGGGCGCATGGCAGGGCGTACAAGGGAGGGAGCGCTATTTGGCTTTTGGAACGCAGATTTTGGTGGGGCCATGTCGCATTTGCAAAGCCACCAAAGAACCAGAATAGGTGAAATCTTCCAGAAGTCGCCCCATTTTAGATTCAACACCCCTCATGGATCTCATATAGGGGTGTATTGTGCATTTTGGGCACACAGGTGTTCCATCGGTTTTTTTTTAGCATTGGGCCATGAAAATCGGAGGGAGACGGGGGAACGCAGTTCCGCCATTGTTTTTTGGGCTTCAATTTTACAGCGTTTGCCGTGCAGTGTAAATGATGTGATAACTTTACTATGGTGGTTGGTACAATTGCAATGGTATAAATTTTATATAGTTTTTTTATGTTTTATTACTTTTACACAATAGAAATAGGTCTATAAAAAATTGCATTTTATGTTGTCCTATTCTGACAGTCATAACTTTTATTTTGCTGTGTGCAGAGCTGTGTAGGGCCTTGTTTTTTGCGGGGTGAATTGATGCTTTTATTGGTACAATTATGGGGTGCATACAACACTTTGCTCACTTTTTATTAAGGTTTTTGTGAGGCGTTTTGAACAAAATACAGCAATACTGGTAGTGTTTTTTATTTTTTATAGTGGTCACTCTGCGTTAGATATGACATGCTAGCTTTACTCAGCAGGTGGATACGATTACAGCAACACCCAATTTGTATATATTTTTTTGTTTTCATTTTTTACTGCTTTTATACAATAAAAACACTTTTATTCAAACAGGAAAACACATTTTTGCATCGCCATAGTCTGAGAGCCATAACTTTTTGTATTTTTCTGTGTATGGAGCTGTGTACAGGCTTGTTTTTTGCGGGATGAGTTGATGTTTTTATTGGTATCATTTTTGGGGGGACAAGACTTTTTGATCAGTTTTAAATCCGTTTTTTGGAAGGCAGAGTGAAGACAATACTGCAATCCTAGTAGTGTTTTTTTTATTTTTAACAGTGCTCACTGTGCAGTATCCATAATAAGTTAGCTTTACTCTGTGGGTCGATAAGATTACGGTGATAGCCAATTTATATAGTTTTTTTTATGTTGAAACAATTTAAAAAAAAAAAAAAAAAAGTGTTTTTAGTGTGTAAAATAATAATTATGCATCGCTATCTTCTGAGAGCCATAATTTTTTTTATTTTTCCGTACACAGAGCTGTGTTAGGACTTTTTTTTGCGGGATCAACTGACGTTTTAATTGGTACAATGTTGCCGTTTGTAGGAGTTTTTGATCACTTTTATTCCATTTTATGTGCTGCGGGATGAACAAAAATCTTAATTATGTGATTGTTTTTTTTGTTTTTTTTTACGGCGTTCACCGTACGGGTAAATTAACATGACAGATTTATAGGGCAGGTCTTTGCGCACGCGGCGATACCAAATACGGGTACTTTATTTATTTTTTATCTTTTTTGGGGCGATTGCCGTTTGTAAAGGGGAAAAGGGCGGTGTACGTGTTTTTTATTTTATTTTTTGTGTTTTACTTGTTCACTTTTTTTTAAAAACTTTTTTTTTACTTTACTTTTCCCCATAGGGGATTTGAATGAGAGATCTTTAGATCTCTCATTCAATAGGAATCAATGCACAGCTTGATGCTGTGCACTGGTTCCTATGGTAACTGTCAGTCACAATGCCGGGCCATGCCCACAGGGCACAGCCGGGCATCGGGACGTCACAGACAACCCGGAAGGCATCCTATGCCTTCCGTGCTGTCAGCACACAGCAGCCCCCTCCCCCCTCCCTCCCCCCCTCATCCCGACGCAGCGGGATGTCAGCTGTAATATACAGCTGACACCCCGTGCCGATCGCGCGAACTCTGCTTTAGTGTCCGCGCGATCCTCAGGACGTATGCATACGTCCAGGGGCGTGAACCCCCAAACAACCTGGACGTATGCATAAGTCTAAGGTCGTGAAGGGGTTAATATATTCCTGTCATCACAAACATCAGCAGAACCAGCCAAACTCTTGAGTTCCATCAAGAATTTTTTTTATTTCTTTATCATGTACAACAATCTATGGTACAATTTACTGATCCTGGTATTAATGAACAAAAAGCAACATTTATTCAAAGACCGTCATGGCTTCATCTTCTGGAACATCATCATAACTCTCCAAACTCTGAATTTCATGGTGAATTTCTTGTGACTCCATTTCTTTTAGAATCATTGTCCCCAATCTCCCATTTCTAGCAATAGCACTTTCCTTAAATGAACACCTCTTGTCCAGATAGGTCTTACCTTGTGTTGGGAGGCTTTAGCAGATCTAAACGATCTGCTAATGTATGGCGTGGGGGGAGCTGAAAGAGGACTTATTACCTCCAGGGAAAGTTCATAAAGTAACAGGAGACTAAAATACAAACACTTTATCAAATATGCTTTATTTGGAAAATCAAAGCATCTTAATTGTAATTCAGTTTTTAGAAAAAGCGCTGGCCCTTTAAGACAGCTCTGAAGTCGGCCAAGTCCCACAGTGCTGATAGTTGTGTGTTTCTGAGCTGGAAGAGCCCATTGTGCAGGGGGGAGTCTGTAAGCCTGCATCATGTGCACACCAGCAGCAGTGTAACATGGATGCCTTTGTGCTATGGAAGAGGCTGAAGCAACAGGTAACCTCTGTCACACTTTGTCCTCAGTGCGCTGTGCCTGCTGCACCATGTGTTGTGAGAGACTCGGATTAACCCTGTACAAGCAGGTATATCCTCAGCTCCCCCTGCACCGTTCGTATGTCCTGAGTTACAAAGTGAAAGTAAAACCTGTACCCCTCTAATACGGGGGAAATCCTCTATATTGCTAATGACGTGTTTGAGAAAAGTCTTATAATTTCATCTACTATCAATTTTTGTGTATATGTGTGGAGGTGATAGGTGCTCTTGTAGCAATGACTGCCGTTAGGTCTTATTTTCAGGGGAGGCCTTATTTTCTAAGCTTGAAAAAAATTGCACTAGGTCTTATTTTCGGGGAAACACAGTATCACGACCGCAACTGCAGTAGCCGCGCTGTCAATCACCGCTGGGCTCCCAAAGCAATCATACAGGCACAATCACCATGATGTTTCTGTGTTAAAGGGGTTTTGCCACGATGTTATGTTGACGTGGGATCCTCCAAAATGGGTATTTAATCGCTTTTCTAAATATATGTGATTAAAAAAATTGCAGCCTGAGAGAGCTACAGGCTCAATGCAATTTGCATAGAATGCAAATAAACGGCTCACCTTCGTTCTTCTGGCTTGGCAAACAGTCTGAGCTGGCTTGCTCCGTTGTCTATGCTCCTTCCCTTGCATCCGGACGTGCTGCGGCTCCACAGCTGTAGCGATAACCTGCAGGGTTAAATTTTAGAAATGACCTGCTGTTTATCTATTAGAGGTGCTAGTCTACATGCCCCGTTCTGCTGACTTTTAGATCTCACCAATGGAAATGAGGAAACATTGACGTCACTAAACATTGGTGAGATTATTGGCTGGCTGTTGTTTTTAAATGGTGATGGTAACACTGTTTAGTTTAAGCCGTGAACAAGGGCACAAGTGGCCCGAAACGCGTCGGCTGTTTACAGCCTTTGCATGCATTGTACCGCTGCTTGGACGTTTAAATAAAGTCTGCTCACTTGGAAGCACCGGAGTTGGATTGTTTCTTGCACACGCCGAGAGCTCAGCTGAGCGAAGTACGAGTGCAGCAATCGGAAGTCTAGAGCTACAGGCTGCCTTACCTACCCTTAGTTAATTAAAAGCTTGCATTACATACGACCAGGCAGAGTGACGGGAGCTGAACTGGCCGGGCTTGCGCAGAGCGTGAAGGAGCTTTCAAGGGGCTGTGGAGAAATATGTTGTCTTTTGTATACAGAATCCACTAGTTGTAGTGTGATTATTTGAGTGAACATTGCACACAATCCCTTATGCATGGCTCTGTGCTCTGACCGTCTCTCTCTCTGTCTCTCGCTCCGTGCTTTGCTTCTTAGCAGATAAGGCACTTCTTGGCAAATCCCCTTTAAGGCACCATGACCCACCGAAACGCATAAAAGGGTTTATTAACTTTATTTACTTTGTTGTAGACGGAACCGCAAAGGGGCTTGACGTCCTAGTGGGGGTCAAATCAGTATATTGAATGGCACATGCCAGAGCAGGAAATCATGAGCTGACAGCCAGCAGTCTAATGAGTTCTCTAACTGTTTTATTGCAAAACACAGATATATATCCGTAGATATAAAATTCCAGAGGCAACATGTGACATACATCCACCCTCTTTATTGGCTCTTCTTATCTATATATTTGACTAATACAGCCTCTTCTTTGTCTAAGAGAACCAAATTAGTTAAGACCAGTGGCTATCTTGGTTATTTCTTGGCACACAAGGGTGTGTCTGGACACAGGCGCCAGTTTGTGGGTGAAATAGACATTTTACCTAGTACATTCCATAACACTCTACACTGAAATTAATTACAAAACCATCTCAGCAAAAACGCATGCAGTAACACGACTTGTGAACCCAGTTTAATACTCAACCTCTATGAAAACGGAACAGAAGTGAGGACTAGAATTTCCCTACCCTATTTAAGTAGGGTTGGGGGCTAAGACTCTACATGTGACCTGTATGAATGGTTGAAGGATCAGAATCCAAATGCTGCAGTGTAACAGTGTAATAGTTTTTGTAACTTGCAGGAGATGGTGTATTAGGGTATGTTCACACGGCGTCTTGCGGCACGTACCTGTGTGCGCCGCAAGAGACTGCGTGTTTAGGAGAACCCGCTGATCAGTTCGTTCTTCTAAAGCGCAGGGTGGCAGCCCTCAACCAGCCCATACATTTTCATTATCCTACAAGAGGTTCTCAGAGATGGCAATATTGATGGCCGATCCTTATGGCCATTCATGGATAAACAGCTGGATACTGATATGATGTGCACATGGATGAACCCAAAGAAACAATAAGGAGTCTTTAGAGTTTGCTTGAGCGCTATTGCCTCTTTAAACTACTGAAGGATACCAAGGGTATGTTCACACAGCTTCTTGTGGCACATACCTAACGCACTGCTCATTCACTTTCATTATTCCTGCCGCGTATACGCTGGGAAGAAGTGACATGCCACTTCTTTCCCCTGGCGTTCAATACACGGCAGGGAAGATGGCTGGTAATCATAGCTGTCTATGAGAGCTATGATTACCGTAATTACAGGCTGTATTCCACGGTGCATTGCAACGCAATTACGCCCCAAAATATGTCCTGAAAGATGCCGTGTGAACATCCCCTTAGGCTATGTTCACACAGCTTAACTGCGGGACGTAATTATGCCCCGCAATTACGCCGTGTGGACGGGGAGTGAGCGGGGGCCGGCACTTCGCCAGCCCATAGACTTTCATTACCAGCGGCGCGTATACGGACCGAAATACGGCCCATTTTAAGCCGTGTGAACATGGCCTTAGAGATTCCTTAAATGTTTGAAAGGGTGTCCGCATGAAGCCACTTCATGCTAAGAGGTCGGCTTGTAGCTAGCTACGAACCAACCTTGGTGAATGAGAAGAATCCACACTTGCGCAGCTCTCTTTCATTCATGCCTGTGGTAGTTCTAGTAATCTTTGTTTTTTTTTTTTTTTTTCCGTTGACATAGCTACATGGGGGGTTGCTTTGCATCACCGGTTTCCTAAGGCCAATAACTTATGTCTTCCGTTTTTCTTTTGCATTGGAGCTGTGTGAAGGTTATCGTTGATGGGAACCAATCTAGAGAATAAACGACATTTTGATCACCTTTTATTCCATTTTTTTTCTTTGAGGTGGAAAGAAAAAACACCAACCTAGCATTTTGATGGATTTATATTTATGTATTTTTTGCTACAGCATTCACCATGCAGGATAAATAACATGACATTGTTTTGGTTTGTACTTTTACCGACACAGCAATGTCAGTTACGGCTTGTTTTTTTTTTTTTTATACATGATATAAGGGAAACTTTTTTTTTTCTTTCCCTTTTACTGTAATATTTAGTCTCCTAAAGGGTCTTTAACATATTATCGCTTGTACTATACCCTACAATACTTACGTACTGCAGCATATAGTTATTTCAGTATAATAGGAGGGCAATCCTTGCGGGCCTTTATTAGGCTGCCAGCTTCCATGACAACCAAAAAGCATCCCATGAACAAATCATTGGGAGGTTGATCGGGGGCTGCCACAGACCGCATTCCCATTTTCTGGCCAGAGGCGGTGCTTGGCTGTATTTGATCACATTTCAATAGCAGCTCTTTCCTGGTTGAGACTGTAAGCCCCGGTTCACACGGCCTATTCAAGCCGGAATTGCGAGCCGGATTGCGCTCGCAATTCCGGCTTGAATAAGGGGCGGAGGCGCGGCCCGCCGGCCCCATAAACTTGCATTATCCACGGCGCGTATTGCACCTGGATAATGTGCAGGTGACTTTCTCCCCGCCCGGCGGATTTGCCGAGCGGGGAGGAGCGACGGAATCCACTGTTCTCTATGAGAATGGTGGATTACCGTAATTACTGCGACGGATTGGCGCCGTACTGCAGCGCAAATCCGGCGCACAGAACGGCGCCAATCCGCGGCGAAATAAGCCGTGTGAACGGCCCCTAAAAGTCTAGGTGCAACAGGTAAATGACTGAAAACGTGTTCTTTTCTGTTTTAAAGGGAACATTGAAAATGCAATCTGCTCTGGTGGTAAATTACTGTCCACCTCTCTCTGCTTTCACAGACTCTAGCAGTGGTCGGGATAATGTCTGATCGGACCTCTAAGCCTTGATAAAGCCAGGTTAGCTGGCGAAACATGTCGGCGAGGTCAGGCATGACGTTTTAAATTGTGATCTCTCACCTCTGTCTACAAGTGTCACCTGCTGCAGACGGTGTCACAAGGGGGCCTTATTTGTTCTGTGTCTATGAGATTAGGGACGACTGCCCAAGTAGTTGGCTTGGGATCCCTTACTGAGCTAGTACTTTGCTATAGATATAAGGCTCTCCTGTTAATAGGTGGGGTTCCACCAGACTTGATGATAGAAAATGAGTTATTCCCTCTTTCAGAAGCAAAAAGGGTTAAATGATGAGGTTAGAGATCAGTTTTTTAAATAGTGTGTATAGAGGTTAAGAGTTAGATATAATAAAAGTTGCGTTTAAGTGTTTCATAGATAGAGAACTGATAGAGTTTAAGTTTGCCTATGGCAAAATAGTAAATATAGTGATCGTGTACAGATAACACAGAATCCACCAGTCACAAGAGGAGATGTCACAGCTCCCCCTCTCCCCTCCCTTCACAGTGAAAACTCTCCTATACAAGTCTATGGGACACAATCTGTCTTAGGAATCCTATGGGCATGAAGCTGCTGTAAAGTATCTCTCTGACTGCTGTTAAAGCAGTGCAAGCAAGAATGTCTTCCCCACAATCATATATAAACGGTCGAATAGAGAAATCTACAATCAGGAAATAAAAACGACTGAGAGGAAAAGCATATGGATCAGGGGCTTGATTTAATAAGTAAAAAAAAAAAAAATTGGCGACAGATTACCTTTAAAGGGGTATTCTGGGAGTTCCAAAAGCTCGTTTGTCCAATTAGGGCGTGAGAAAAAAATGCATGTGACTACTGTGGTTTGTGATTTGGCTGCCCTTGGCACATGAACGATAAACATGCTACAGCAAGAGGAACGGAGCGGAGCGGGAGCATCCAGGAGATAAGTATGCTTCTTTCCTTTCTGGTTTTTTTTTTTTAAATCCTGCCCCGTCGGACAAACGAGTTTTGGGACTCTCGGAACACCCCTTTCAGTTAAGAGTCTGCTGCTGGGTATGGCTGGGAGTTGTTCAGGGAATGTTTTATGCATTGAACAACAAAAACAAACGATATATGCTGTTCTTGGATGTCAATCTCTTTAATAGAGTTTAATTTAAAAAAAATTATCTGCTTTAAAAAAAAATGTTGCTGGGCTTGTAATGGTATGTTCACACAGTGCCTTGCCTCCGTGTGAACATCCGCTTTTCTGATGCGTCTCTGGGTCCATCAGAACGGACACAGAGATGCATCTAACAATTAGCAGTGACTATCACTGCCGGCAATGACAGACACGCAGCGGTGTTCACATGAGAGATCGCCGCTGCGTGTTTTCACCGTGCCTGTCTGGTCCTTTGGATGCGATCCAAGAGTTGCATGTCATGTCTTGGATCGCATCCGAAAGACTGACTCCAAGTCTCCAAGTGGTGATGATTGGCAATGTTAACTGACTTGCAGCCAATCGGTGACTGTGTTGCGCACAAGCCAACAGAAGATCCAGGGAGAGGAGCAGCGGAGGCAATGTAATGGGGTCAATGTGGAGGGGAGTATGGAGTTTTATTTCAGGCCCAATAGCATATCCTTACTTAAAAAAGGGGAGCTAGACAACCTCTTTACCCTTTTCCTATACTTAGGATGTGACATTTAAAAAATGGCGTTCCAGTCCTATGTCATGTGCCATGTGACATTTTACCGCAGTCGCAGTATGGGCTCCTATGATGTTATTCAGTATGTGACCAAGCGGGTAGCCAGGGTGTCTTGCCGTCTGCTTGGTTCCTATATTTAGTAAGATGTGTAAACCACAGAAGCTGACAAAATGGGGGCTAAGAGTGTACGTTCTTGCAGATTCTACAATAGGATCCATTTCTGTATTTGAGCCGTACTGCAGCCGTGAACCAACTCAGTCCGATATGTCACATTTACAATTCACATCACAAATCATGCTGCTTTGCAGAAGTCAGGGTTTTCCTCTGGAAGTCAAGTGGAAAGTGAAACAAGAAGTTGTCATTTACACAATTCAGTCAAATGTCATGACGTTTTGGCAAGATAAGTGTCAATTCTGATGTCAACTTGGCTGAAGTTTGACACTGGCAAATATGTATTGGATTATTTCAGGCAATAACAGTTGTTTTACTTGAAAATAACTGTTCTTCGACAAATTGAATAGGATTTCTGTGGGTGAGCGCAAACATTTTATTGGATAGGAAAAGGTTAACATCTTAAGAACAGTTTTTTTTTTATTTTTGTTTCTTCCTTGCCACCTTTTGTGAGCCATGACTTTTTACATTTTTTTTTTACCAACAGACATCCTGGCTCTTGTAAATGACTGTGGCACTGTAGTGTAACCACTTAGATGTCATGGTTGCATTTACAGTGTTTTCTAAATGGTTAAATAGCCAGGATCAGAGCAGCCTCCAATCCTGGCCACTGGCAGCAGGAGCTGCGTTTGAACTGGGCTCTGCGCGTGACCCTATTCCATCCCCTTTAGTACCTACATAATGTATATATCGGTCATGGAGCATTAAAGGGGTACTCCGGTTTTATTGATTTAGCTTCAAATGCGTAGACAAGAATAAATAAAGACCATTGCCAAATATATCACTGGTCTGATTTTGCTATTCTTCAGAGTTGGGAGCAAATGTTCTCCTACTCTTCTACACAAGCTTCCCTGGTTACCATTCACCTCTCACTGCTCATACAAGCTCTAGCAGTGGTTAGGATGGTGGTGTCACTCCCTGCTGTGTTTCTTATCTGTAAAAATAGGAGCTTGTTAACGTTACTTACTGACAACCTTTAACCCTTTAGAGCTCTATAGCCTTGTGTACTGCTATTACAAACCTCCAGCACTCTTGTCACTATAACAGGATCATCTAGGACAGGATTTCTCAACTCCAGTCCTTAAGACCCACCAACAGGTCATGTTTTCAGGATCTCCCACAGAATGCACCGATAATAATTATATCACCTGTGCAGAATTCACCGATTATAATTATATCACCTGTGCTATACTGAGAAAATCCTGAAAACTTGACCTGTTGGTGGGTCTTGAGGACTGGAGTTGAGAAACACTGCTCTAGGAACAGCAGAGCTGATATGGCAATCACTGCTGTAGAACCACCAAAAGTCTTACCAGGAATTTCGAGCTTCAAGCTGGCTGTAGCTCTGTAAAACAGCATCGAGAGACAAGCCCTTTATGGGGTCAAATGGCTGGCATAGGGGGGGTTGTGCTTTACAACAAATGGGAATTTGGGGCTGAATTATTCTTTTATTTAATTGTATTTTATTGAGTTTTTCAAAGAAGCAAACACAAAAACATAGCATCTGTATCGAAATTGAATAAGGCATATTACTAACATAGTCGATTCTGACAGTACATACCAAAGAAATATAAAAGAAAGTCAGAACAATCTTAATCCGATTCAAGTCAGAAGTGTACTATATAACACAACATAGACTAGGGAAACACACGTCAAGACACAAAAGGGAAGAACGACCATCCATTAAACGAAACCAGCCGTGGTAGAACGCTGCCTTAATTAATCAAGGTCAAAAGTCCTGGAGAATGCTATAGAGCTCCCAAGGTCTCCAGATGGCGTCAAAAGTCTCTAACTCATCATTCCGTACGGCCGTGAGATATTCCATATTCATGATTTCCCCAATTCGTGAGCACAGGGCCTCCCTGGATGGAGATGAGGTCTGCTTCCAGTATTTAGCAATTAAGCATTTAGCCGCTGTTACTATATATAGAAAAAACCTACCTAAATGCCGTCCCAGGGAGGGGAACGGAACGTTCAGAAGATAAGTCTGAGGAGTAAGGGGGATCCATACCTGAGTGACCTCAAAGGTTAAGGCCTGAACCTTCTTCCAAAAAGGGATCACTAGCCTACATCCCCAAAATATATGTGGAGCATCTGCTCCCGGTTCCCCACACCTCCAACACACATCCGGGAATGATGGGTTCAATCTATGTAACAAGGAGGGCGTATGGTACCAATACATCAGCAATTTAAACTGATTTTCTTTATTCTGTATAGAGATGGATGAGCGGGCTGCTTGTCGCCAAACACTCTGCCAATCTTCCCTGGATAATGGTGCCCCCAAAAAATCTTCCCATTTCAACATATATGGATGTCGTATCAGGGATTCCTGAACCGGGGAAATCAGGATCTGGTATATTGACGATATCAGACCTCTCGTTGATGTTCCTAAACGACAAAGCTGTTCAAAAACAGATGGTTTCGAGACTTTATCAGACCTCAAGACAGAGCGCATATAATGTTTGATCTGCAAGTACGAAAAAAGACTCGCAGATGGCAGCTCAAACTTAGACTGTAGTTCTGTAAAGGGCCTCAATTCCAGCGTGCGGGGATCAACTACATCTGCAAATCGAAAAAGACGGGTGAAATAAGGGGCTGAATTATTCTATAAAGAAGAAAGCAGAAAAAACTGCATATGGAAAGCGCATGGGACACAATAAGGCTAAGTTCACATGGCATAATTGCGGGACGGCGGGAGCTCACGCCGTTCGGTGCAAACTCCAGTGGGGTGGGAGAGGGACAGCGGCCATAGACATTCCTTACTCCTCATCTGGCTAAAGATATCAGAGCCATAGCACTAGCAAGATTTATTGTATATTTTTGGAGTTGTAGCCGTCCATTTCATTCAGACTCCATGACTCTGATACACGGCGCTTGTATCTGTGGTTACCACTTGGTTTTTGCTGTGGATTCTGCAACCAGTTTTTCCAACAAAAGTGTCTGTCATGAACATACCCAAATGCAGTAACCTAAATTGTCTATTTTTCCTGGTTACAGAATAAAATTCTAACTTGTTTTTTTGTCTTAATTTAGCAAAATATACTTTTAGATCTGTTAATGGAGAGAGTAGCGAAGCTGGAAGAAGTTGTTTCACCGCCGTCTGAGCAGGATCCAGATGACTCCATGTAACAGCTGTTGTGCTGCAGTGCTGGCACATTGGCATTACTTTTCTACCATTAGCCTGGGTAACTTTGTAATCTAATACAGACTTGATATCAGACTGTTCTCAAGTCTATGCTTCGATTTCACTGGGGCCTCTATTTTTGCTGATAGTTATATTCTTTCTTTATAAGAATAAATTGTCTAAATGTACATAGGTGATGGCTTTGTGTTTTGCTTAGAATAGCCTTATGATGTCAAATGTAGTCCTGTATTCTGTCCTTTAAACAATCAAAATGCAATTCTTTAACTGCACATCCCTACTGGATATGTTTGATAGGCTTGTAAATTTATAGAACAAGGTGCACACTATATGATGAGTGCAATGGATGCGAATGTAAACATGATGGACTCCCAGAGATGATACCAGCCTGGTGAAGGTATACAAGGTAATGCTCACATTTACACTCTTCCTCCAAAAGGATGCCAGTTTAGAATTAGGCTAGTTTTGACTTGCATTTATTGTAAAAATGCATCACAATGTTGTGTAAAAAGGTTAACGCCTTAAAGGGGTTTTGCCAAGACGGCTGTTCCCTACCTCACAAGCTGCGGCTGGCCCCCCTGGGTCCTGAGATTGGGGCGTTCTCTAGTTCTATAATTTTAAAAAACCCGCCCTCTAGACGGCACTTTAGGATGTCACCGCGCCGCGAGTCGTGCGCGCTCCCGCGGCCAATGCTCATTTTACATCAGCCTCTGAAGCGGGAGGAGCTCTGCGGTCTAACTGAGGGAATATGGTGTGTTTTCTTCCAGACCGCAGAGATCCGTGCTGCCCGCACGATGTTTTCCCCTTCTGTCTCCCTTGTACCTCCGCTCTACATCCTCTCTTTCCTGGTAGGTTAGGTATGTTTAGTGCTGAAAGCAGGGTTAGTGTTAAAGGTTATAGATAGGGTTAGGGTTAGGGTTAGAGGTAGGGTTAGGGTTAGAGGTAGGGTTAGGGTTAGAGGTAGGGTTAGGGTTAGAGGTAGGGTTAGGGTTAGAGGTAGGGTTAGGGTTAGAGGTAGGGTTAGAGGTAGGGTTAGGGTTAGAGGTAGGGTTAGGGTTAGAGGTAGGGTTAGAGGTAGGGTTAGGGTTAGAGGTAGGGTTATAGATAGGGTTAGGGTTATAGCTAGGGTTAGGGTTATAGCTAGGATTAGGGTTATAGCTAGGTTTAGAGGTAGGGTTAGCTTAGCGATAGGGTTAGGGTTATAGCTAGGGTTAGGGTTATAATTAGGGTTAGGGTTTACAGGGTTAGTGATGGTTTTGGGGGGTTTTTAGGGTGATTTTTTTAAATGAAGGGTTAGGGATTTTGCTAATAGAGGTTTAGGGGATACAGGTTAGAGGTTGGGTTAAATTAGGGATGAAGGGGGTTAAAGGAAAAGGGTTTTAAAAATAGGGTGGGTTATGCATTAGGGTTTTTAATGGGAAAATAATAAAGGTTAGGGGTTTTTAGGGTTTTCGATAGGGTTAGGGTTTTGAAGTAGGGTTAGGGTTATAGATAAGGGTTAGGGTTTAGTAAAAATTAAAGGGGGGTTAGGGGAAAATATTAAAGGTTATAGCTGGGTTGGGTTTTATAGTAGGATAAGGGGGATATAGGGGTTTGGGTTATGGTTAGGGGTTTAAAGGGTTTTTTTAAAGTTTTTGGGGTTTGTTAGGGTTATAGCTAGGGAAAAGGGGGTTTAGCTTGGGTTAGGGGTTTAGCTTTGGGT